>RJWJ010013888.1:0-38996 GCA_004363605.1 Indri indri | reverse complement strand
GATGTCAAAGGAAAGCAGGCTTGAGGAACAGAAGCCTTAAGGAATGTATACAAATAAAAACTGAATATGACAATCTGAAAAAGGAAAATAAATTGGGATGAAAGGACTTCTTGACCTCCAAAATGCCACCCCTTCCTAACTTCGCACATTAAAAACATTCATTTTTTTCCCTTAAATAAAATGGGCTTTTATTCCACTTTTAAAATGTAAATAGCAGAAATATCCTACATGTTCAACAATAGGGGGGTTGTTAATTACACCGTGGACTGTCTAAAGAAAGAAATTATAATGACATTGGAAAATGTTCACTGAAAACTTTGACTTAAAAAGAGCAAGATACTCTATCTAAAGTATTATCTCAACTATATATATTTTAAAGTATATTTACATAAAACAATGGAAGGGAATGCAACAAAATGCTATAACTGTGGTCTTATCAGCAGTAAAGTGGATGGTTTTATCTTCTTCTGTATGTTTTTTTATATGTTCCAAGTTTTCTACAATCAAGAAAGAATACTTTTATAATTAGAAAATAATGCAAGAATGCTGTCAAGTCAGACTGCCTGGGTTTGAATCCTATTCCCACTTCTCTGTAACTGTGACCTTCATGCAAATACTATACTTCTCCATTGCTTCGGCTCTCTCATCTGTCAATAAAGATGATAGTTTCTTGTGGGGATTTTTATGAGATATTTCATATAAAGCACTTAGAACAGTGGCTGCCATAGCAAACTTTGATATCTGCTATCCAACATTGTTGCACGTGGAGGAGCCCAAGTGTGCTCGGGCAATTTGAGTAGTGAGGTCAGGTGGGGAGAGGACAGGCTCCAATAACAAACTTTGTCCCCTACACCGTTTTACTCCAGACTGCTCAGGGATTCAAACCTGGTTAGTTATTGGTTCCTTGTCTTGCAAGTCTCAGTATCTCCTTTGCTCAACACAGCTGCCAGGAGAGGAAGGAAGAAAGGAGCAATTTTCAACTTTATTCTCCATTGTCTTTCTACTTTCTCACTGCGCCTTCCCTTTCATTTGTATTTTGTCTTAACTGCCAATTTTGGGCTTAATTGGTAGAACGCAAAGAAGCTCAAGTAAAATAAAGCTCAGCAGAATATAAAGAGAAAAAGAACAAAAAACAGTGAAGGCATGAATGGCTGCTTCAACTCTAACTATAATCTGAGAAGCAGGATGGCGTGGCAATGTAACATACATGACCTTCTAGTGAAGTGGACTGTTTCATTTACTGCTCCAATTTTCTCATGGCAGAGATAATTTACCCATGCGGTGATTACATTCTCCCTCCAGTATCTCAGGGACTCTTGCTTACCATTGTATCTCGAATTTGGGAAATCCATCTGCATTCACACAAGGTACTGAAGATAACTTGGGAGGTAAGGCAATCTCATTTCCCCTCCAACACAGTTGCAGACTTGGATTCAATCTATTAAAGTCAATTGGTAGATTTGCACAAGTAGTCTAATTAGAGATATTCAGATAACAAGCACAGGTTCCGTTTGCATTCTAGGTTAAAAAAAAAAAATCAATGTCCACACAGAGGAGAAAACTGAGCACGTATTTTGAAGCCACAAATTACAGCAGTGCCATGCACAGAAAACCAGGAGAGGGGCTATAGGTCAATACAAAAATACCACCTCATGGGGAAGAATGATTAGAGGGGACAAGTAGAATTTTCACCTCCAGGTCACAAGCTCAGAATGCAGCCCAGCCCTGCCTGTATGATGTTTATAAACCACTGACAGTCCATGTGAAAAGGGCTGATTCCATGGCTACATTTTCACCAAAAATCGCCATCCTTTCAGCTGAGAGACTGAAAAACAGTAGGACCCCCCAAATGAACTCACCTACTCAGCTCCTAGAGATGCATTCCAGCTGGCAGAGCCATGTGAAATTGCACATTACAGAAAGTTCATATCCAGCATTCTGGACCCAGGTTCTGTGGCTGCAGGCCCTGAAAAGGTGAGGCTTCCAGGAGGAAACTCAGTCGGCATCACCTGCCTCATCTCCTGCCTTTCAGCCACAGAGTCAGAAGCAGGGAACAGAAAACGTAAAGACACGTCCATAGGTCCAAATTGCCTTCCTCCAGGATCCCAGGGCTCAAGTTCTTTTGAGGTACTGGATTAAACCAGTGACTAAAAACTAGATCTAAAGATGAAGGATTCTCTAATAATTCTTACACTTTGTTTAAATAGAAAAATAATATTTATTAAACCATAACCATGTGACAGGCACTCTATTAAGTGCTTACCTAGACTTCATTCATTTCACATTTAATGCAGAGCCACCAGGCCAAAAAATAAAAATTTAAAGAAAATTAAAAATCAGGAATGTATGGATGAGGAAATATTTCCCTGATATAAGGGAGTCTGCAGGAGTCCTTAATTCTTAAGCCTGTGAGGCAATTTCTTGCCTCTGTCTCATTCCCAAAAGTATTTTAGGCAACTGAGAGGTAGTTGGTATCATCGTTACCATTGTCATTATCATCATCGTCCCCATTTTATAGAGTTGAGAACCGAGGCTAAAAGAATTGAAGTAAATTTCCCAAGATCACACAGCTAGAAAGTTGAGGAGCCCATAAGGCAACATCGACTATCAAGTCAGTGGTTTCTAGTTTAAAACATGCCACCTCTTATTATAGTTCAGAAATTCTGTTTCTCTAGCACACATCTACCCAAGAGCTAGGTGAGATCAAAAGAGAGACAACAGAATACCTGATACTATTCTAAAAACCAAGGAAAAGAAAAAATAGCTTTTTTTCTTTCAGTGTGATAACATGAGTCGCCCAAACTGGTCAGTGCTATCTCTAGGGGTGCCAAGTCTTCCTGCCCTAAGACTTAATTTTCATGTTGGACTAAAAATAATTAGTAGCATTCTGCACTCTACAAAGCAGAATCAGAACACTTCAATCCTCACCGTGTGGGTGGCCAGGAAGAAATGCCCTTTCTCTTCAAAGAAAGTCCAAGGAAAAGAAGCTTTATGGCAGGGTGGAGGGGGCACCACACTTGCATCAAGCCCACCCGAGTTTGAATCCTGAATCCACACCAGGTGGTTGTATGACTCTGGGCATATTAACATCAGCATCTGCATTTGTAGAAGAGTGGTAATAAATCCTATCTTGCAGGGTTGGTGACGAAATGCATGCAAAGCACCGAGAGGCATCCCAGGACACGGTGGGAACTCAGTAAGTGGATGCTGTTATTTTTGTTGCTAGTCCTCCTAAGCCCCTGGGAATTGATATGCAGCAGAAGAGCAGTTTCGCAGCATGCTCCATGAAATTCCCTATTCTAACTGCCTGGGAACAGCATGCTGCTCTCCTCTTAAGGCACGCACACCCTCTTCCATCTGAGCCGTCACTCACTATACATTTCTAGGGCCACCCATAAAAGCTAAAAAGAAATCCTCAGAAGTCACCAAGAAGTTGTTCTTTACAGAGTGCAATTCCCTGACCCAAATCAGTCTTTGCCTTTGAATCAGTTTATGTTACTAGTTATTTAGCAGATTGATTGCTGCTATGGCAACTACGCATCCCTCTGCACAGACACAGGCATAAGTCCTTGATACAATCCTGGCTCAGTCTCTCTGGCCACATTCAGTACATGCCAGAAATTAGATAATATTGGGAAAATTAATTGCTTTCCGCACTATAGGCACTGGGGCTGCATTGTGGTATGAAAAACAAAAGAAATTGGTGGGGAAAGTGAGGACTATACTTATCGCCCAGCAGCCTGGGAGGAGAGAGAACTGAAGAGTCCCCCTCTGTGCTCTGGCCATACTGCTTACCTTCGGTTTCCATGGTTTCGGCCAAGTATCAATGCAGGATATGCCCAGAGACTGCAAACACCATTTGGTAGTGATTTGGAGACTTTCAGGAAAGCTTTCCACTAGGGTAGGAAAGTATAAGTTTTCCTTGCATCGAAAGAGTTGGCTACAGATTCTGAGTGTACCGCTTCCTAGCTGCATGACCTTGGGCAAATCCCTTAAACTGTGAAGCCTCAGTTTCCCCATCAACAACCTGAAACCAGGAATAGTATCCACTCCTCTTAGTTGTTATGAAGATAGTGATGAAATCACAACCCTGGCATATAGAAGGAGTCTGATAACTGGCAGGTCCATTTTTCTTTATCTTCACTCTTCTTCAGTTTTCTTTAATTTTTTATCCTTTCCCCCTGATTAGCATGCGAGATTATTAGGATCATTAACTAGGAGTTGGTTCTATGCTATTCTCTACATATTTCTGATTTAGGGGCTTGGGCCTCAATAAAATTCTGCTAAGCGTTTCAAATTTGCTGTATGGTACAGGTCAGTGTTTTGGGCTGGTTTCAGCCCAAGAAGACAGGCTAGATCCTACAAGTGAGTTTTGTTCTGTTCCACTCCGTCACCTCAAGCTTCTGCCCTTCTCTCGCAGGTCGAACTTCCTCAAGATGACAGTGGTTTATTATGATGAGGCTGGAAACCTAGTGTGTGAGTATGAAAATGGCACCGATTCCTAGAAGAGCCCCTGACCTCGCATACTCTGAGAGGGGCTGAGCAGTGTGATCTTTGTTTGCCAAGGAAGCCATGCTATTAGCAGCCAGGCTATTTCTGTATCTGGAGATGCCTCGAGCACTTTGGAAATTCTTCTAAACCATATGTTGTTTTTATGTTTTAACCACTCTGTATGTATATATAATTTGCATAAATACAAAAATAAATAGCTGTCCTGTATTTCTCTGAAGATCGTAAACTCCAGAGGAAGAGGGAGAAATATCAGCCTTAATGGCACAGTGGTTGGTATTCAGTGAGGAGTCAGCAAAGTTGCAAGCCCAAACTGACTTTCCAGGATTTCATAGTTAATATTATAATCTATGATGCAAATAGTCTCATTTTATGTATTTCTACCATCAAGGGTGAGAAGGAATGGCAGGCTCAGACATAAGACCACACCATAAACCAATACCAATTTCATCAGCTTATTCTGAAGCTCCCAGGGTTCAAGATCAGTTGCCTGTGATAAAACAATTCATAGACAGAACTGCTTTGGCCACAAAGTATCACCAGAGGCAGCTGGTGACTGGGCAGAGCAACATGACTCTAAAGTCAGAGACACCTGAGTTCTGGATTGTAAGCCTGTCTACCTCTCAGTTTCGTCTTCTTTAAAAGTGATAATATTTATTTATTTACTTCAATGGTTGTAGAATGTAGTGATTAGCAGTGCAAACTCTGCAGTGAAGAGTGCCTGGGTTGGATTCCTAACCTGCTCACTTAGAGTTGAGTGAACCTGAACAAATGACTCTCCCCCTCTAAGTCTGTTTCTTCATCTGAGGGATGGACAATCATGGACCTACTTCATGGTTGTTGTGAAGATGAATTCATAGTACCTGTGTCAAGTGCTTAGCACAGGGCCTGATGGGTAAGAGCTCAATAATTGCAGCCCATGGTAGTTGTACAGTAGTAGTAAATGATATGATGGGTATAAAGAGTCTGGCTCTTAATAGGTTTTTTAAAAAAATGGAAATGTGTATTGTCAAGAAAATTCCAGACCATTGCAAACTTCTTTAGAATCAAAAGGTTGGACAGCAACCAACTATGACAAGAAAGGAATCCTCTTATAAATCTGTCCTCCCACTGAAACGGTTCCAGTGCTAGCAGAGCAGTAAGGAGGTAGTAAAGTCTGGCCTGTGTGCAGCCCCCAGTCCTGAAACACATGGGCCAGGGTCTTATTGTGCTCCATGGCCCCAGGAGTAGGTCATTACTAGTTACTGCCAAGGATGGTGGGGAAATGAAACACAAAAGCCAAATTATAAATCCATCAGCATAACAGGGCAGTGCTGGGGGGAAAAAAGCATTAACGGACAGGCTGGCTAACCACCCCCGGAGAGCAATGGGGTGGTTTCCTTTGGACACAGGGTCATCTCTGAGGCTAGTAAGGGAGCTCCACAAGAGTTATAGCAATAAAGAAAATAATGATTTTTATAGACACCTAGCCTAGATCAGATTGCTGGTCATGCTTTTTCTGTTTTGTCTCTTCAAAGGTACACCCACACACCTTTGGCAGTGTTATCCTCAAACCACAAGATGTTACTTCTAAGCTGCAAGACCTCAGGCACTATCTGTCCTCACCCACACCCAACTGTCTGCCATCTTCAGCACCAAACATATCCCTGAGGACAAAAATGGCCCTTCAGTTCCTGAGTTGTTTAAACTGAAAAACCAGTTAAAGTGCCCTTCCCAAAATAAAACAGAAACATGGTCACTACCATGAAATATTTACAGCTGTAAGACAAAAAAAAAAAAAAAAAAAAACCAAAAAAAAAAAAAAAAACCCTTACTTGACCTGGTAGCAGAGGAATGATGTAGTTACATAGTCCCGTAGAGAAGTATTTTGGCCTAAAACCGTTCCCTCTTCTGGGATCTCTATGGATATCTGTCACTCAAGCTAAAGACCTAGAAGTCATTTTCAGCTGCCTTCTTCCCCCACTCCCATATCCAATCACTAACATAGTTCCATCTCTTCCATGTCTCACATATTTCCTGATCAGTGCTCTCCTCACCCACTGGACATCCCACTAGAGTTCAGACTCTCGTATCTCTGCTGACCAGTGCAGCCACACCACTCACTGGTTTTCCTCCATCCCAAATCTCCCCCTTTCCCGCTGCTCCTCACACTGCAACAGCATGACTTCGGAGGCCCTTCAAGGTCAAGCCCCTACTTGCATTTCCAGTTTCGCTTGTTACTCCATCCCCAGGGCCCCCTCTCAACCCACCAACCCCCAGCCATCCTGAAACGTGCCCCTCAGATGTGCGTCTTCCTGCTGGGGTGTGTGCTTTTCCTTCTGCCTGTCAGCCCTGGGAAAACCCTCCTGCCCATCCTTCACCACTCAGCTCTAATGTCATCTTTTCTTTTCATTCCTTGATCCCCCAAGTGAGGTTTAGGGGCTCCCTACACTGTGCTCTCTTTGCCCTTTCACACACTCGCATTATAGCACATTTCATGCTGTATGGCCATAGTCTCTATGTCTGTCTCCTTGTCCACTCCTGTTCTGTGTTTTTAATATGATGGTCAGTCAGGTGTGGCCCAAGAGGAAACACGGGAGACATTCAGGAAAACAGCATTTATTATACTCACAAGAGTGAGTGTAATAGGACTAGAAACAGGAGGCATGCATGCAGGGTCACAGAGGAAGCACTGAGTTTGGTCAGGAGGCAGAAGATAGCAGCCAGGGGAAGGTCTAGGCCAGAGACTTTATTGAGGTTTCTTCGGGAAAAGCAAGGCAGGGCAGGGAAAACAGATGAGGACTGGCAAAATTAAATCATTTGGGCAGGCTTTGTGCTATAGAGGTAGTCTCTAGTTGCCCAGTACCTGGTCCAGGGATAATTAAGGCAAAGGAATAGTGTTTCCCAGGGTGTAGAGCCCAGATAGAGGAGGTACAGTTCTGGACTAGTTGATCTGCATATCAAAGGCATGCTCCCGGCTACATGGGCTACCTCTATGAATTGGCTAGCCCCACGAGGGGCAGTCTCCCTCCAGCCAGAAAGATTTTTAAGATGTCAAAACATCATAATATGTAGAAAGTAAAAAATGAAAACAACACAACTCCCAACCCCCAAACTAAAACCTGTACTCTTCCCTCCTGTGTTCTTGGCCTTGTTGAAAGCAGGGCTTATATTCCACTGATATGCTGATATGTACTGGATTACTGGTTTTCCACACCTGGTTCCTCGTGATTTACTAATCCTACTGGTTAGCAAATATTTTGAATATCATCCCAGTTATACTTTGAATATAATTGCTTCATGAACTATTATCACAGCTTTGCAAGGCATGTATTATGTATTATTATCTACATTGTAAAGATCCAGAAGCCAGGCTCAGAGAAGTTAAAGAACCTGCTCCAATTGCACAGTTAATAAAGAGCAGAGCCACAGTGGGAAGCCACCTCTGCCTGTGCCACAGCCTCTCTCCTCCCCATCATGCTGCCTATTTGCTCTTTGTTTTTTCCTCTAGACTCAGGCATTCAGCATAGTACACATTCATTAAACGATTGCCTAATGAATTAAGGCATAAATAGCAGTGACATAAAATATTTACACTTTTGCCATAGCTAATTTACTCTATGGAACAAAAAAGGCAAGAGGTCTATAACCTCATTTTTAACTGAAAAACATCTCATAATAAGAGTTGCTTACTTCATCAAAATGCAATATGTTCATTATAATAGCTAATGTTTATTGAGTGACTCTCACATAACATGCACTATATTAAGAACTTTGTGCTCATTATCCTATCTCATTCTCCCACCAATCCTGCAGGTCAAAACCTATATTTTTTTACCATTTCAGATGAGGAACCAGAGGCTCAGAAAAGATATGTAATGCTAATGGTTCAGAGACGGTAAATGGCAGAGCAGGATTGGGGTACAAGCTTCAAAATGTCTGCCATTTCCACCATGGCACACAGCCATTTTCTTTCTATGTCCATGTACCATTTGCAGGAATGAGTATATAAGACAGAAAATGGGACTCCATAGTATGTGGAAGTTTCCAAGACAAAAAGGTGCTACATCACCATTAAGTAGCCTTGTCGGTAATGGATTATTGTGGCTTCCATCTTCCGGGCCCAAGGGGAGGCTTGGTCATGGGCTCAGGACCCATCTCCTGCTGGAATCTTATTAGTGCTTCCTCTGCACAAATAAGAACTGGTGTATTGTGTTAAATTGACTGACACAAACAACCATGCTTTGTCCAGAAATAGAAAATGCAATTTTCTTTAGCAAAATAGAACATAGGAAGTGGTGGGGGTTGAAATGTCATGCACAGAACAAAGGTTTGGCAGAGGAAAAAGGTTAAAATCAATCACCCTATGGGGAAATAAAAAAAGAGGTCTGCAGTATTCTATAGTAGTTATCCACCCAAAGTCACACTACGCAATTGGGAGCCATTGCTATTCAAAAATTCTTTTAAAAAGGAAAAAAAAAAGAAAATTTCCAACCTCATAATGTTAATGTTTTACTGTTCATGAACAATTTGGAAAGACCATAGATACATTACTAAAAATAAATAAAAGAATGCCATTTCAACATTCTCACCTCTAGTGGTAGGAAATAACCTTTTCATATAAGAATGAGGTAGAGAGAAACCAAACTGCTCTCTCAACAGAAACTACTACCAAGTACATTACTACTCTGACTTGTATGCTAGAAGAAATTAAGTCGAAAATGAGGGATTATCCACCACTCAGATCTTCTGGCTACTAACCTTCTCTTCAAGACAAATCTCTGCTCACACTGCAGACAAGTTTCACAAACTTCAAATCATAGCATGAATTTCCGGGATTATTTTGTTTTTCTCCATTTCAAGGTTTTCCTGTTACTCTCTAATTAATTACAAATTCTTCCAGGTCCTACCATGGTGTGTTGTCCCCATCCTCACTGTTTTTAATCTGGTAACATTCCCCATTCCTGCCAAGAGGGAGTTATTAAGAAGAATCAGAAAACAAAGGCAGTAAAATATTAGCTTTTAGGGACAAATACTGAGATATGAAGTAAAAGAGAAAAACTTAAGGAACACAGTTAATCAAGGATTCGTCAAGAAAAGTACAGACGAACTACTGGTCTGCCTGTGAGAAGGAGACCTACAGTCTGTCCCTCCGGTCGAGTCCAGGGGAAGATCAAATGGTTTATGGAGACTAAGCCCTGTTTTCTGTTCAATTGAAGGCAGAACAGAAGAAATGGCTTACCTCATAGCAAAAAAAAAAAAAAAAAAGATGAGAATTAGAGATCAGCCTGTTATACATATATATAGTTATTTATTTATTTATTTATTAGGTAAACACAAAATGGCAAATAGACGTATTAAGTTAGCAAGGTGAAGTCATTAAAAAGAAAAAAACATGTATGGCATGGTTTAGCCACGACTTGACTGGAAGCAGGAAGATTGGGGGATGCAAGCGAACCAGCTCAAGGTTCCACTGAGTCAAATACACGCAGTGTGATTAGTCACAGTGATTCCCCCTATCTCAAGTCTCCTCCTTGCTGGGCACACTCTGGAAAGTGCTTCTACTGATAAATATAGATTTGGATTCCTGTCGCTTTCAGCTCTTGGTTTTCAGTTCATTTTTATCTTGAACAAGTCATAAGACACTTTCTGAGTATTAACTGTCCCCAGGAGCCTGTGTCCCTAACTTAATAAGAACTATGCGAAATTAGAAATAAAGGCTATAAGATACCCTGATGTCTTAAAATAATGAGTCAATAAAAACTTTAAGGGTTTTGGTAGGGTAAAAAGGATTTTACCCATGTAAATGGGATGAATCTTAGAGAATTTGAGTGTGTTTTTGGAGGGAAAATGCTGCAAATACCAGTGAGAAGGGAGCATAGCTGTATTGCCTTGAGTAAGTCGCTATACGGTATTCTCTTGGCGCCTCAATTTGCTCATCAGTGAAATGGGGGGGCATTCAGCTATGTGAGTATCCCTAAGTTTCTTTCTGGTTATAACATTTATGAATTAAATCAGAGCTAAGATTAGAATTCAGCGTTCAAGATTTTTATTATAGCTGTCTGTTTAGGACATTTTAAAGAGCCACTTTCTCTTTGTAATTGCTGTATGTGTCAAAGATAAATTCAGTATTCGGGAGAGAAAACATTCTGCCTCTTCTTTGCTATCCCCGCTGCCTTTCAGTCTGATTGTTGGATAATAAAAGTCAAGACGGGGAATGTCCAAGGCAGACTCTTAGACCGGCCTCTCCATTCAATGGATTCAGAATTATTCTGGTTTCTGAATAAGACGATTCTCTCCTTCACCCCCAGCACTTATCTCTTTGGTCAACCATTAAAACGGATGAAGCAAAAGCATTGCCCAGCAAGAAACTCCTGCGGCTGGCAGAAATGAAAAGCAAAGATCTTCCCTCACAGGTCAAATCTAACTGACACCGCCACAGATAAAGCTCAGCTGGGAGAGAAAAGGCACACTCACCCGCAGTTGAAACTAGGGAGGAAACTATTTTGAGTTCCTTTCACCAAAAATTGTAACATATTTGTCCATTGTTATCAAAGCCTCCTGGAACTCTCTGGCTTTTCTTTATTCATATTATTGTTACCGGAAGATTTTTTTTCACTTGTAAACAAGCTGTTCCTTGATTATATTCTTGCTCTTTTTAAAACCTGCTGTCACACTATAGTGTTTCACCTGAGCCCTGGGGCAACCTGAAACAGCTTCTTTTTCTGCTTGTGGTCCAGGAGTTTAAGATCCTACCTGAATAGATCTGGAGTTGTTTGAAAAGTCTCCTGTTTCCCTAGAGCCCCAGAGCAATTTTAGAGAGAAACTGTCCTGAGATCTGCCACTCAGCATACAGCCTGCTCTTGAAAGCACTCACTTCTTGCTTAGAATTGGCTTTCTTCCTGGCAGTCCTGCTTAAAATGGGAATGTAAATGCACATGTGGCCAACAGAAGCATTCGCTTTTATATGATAGGCTTATTCAGTAGCTGGGGACATCCCGATACTCAGGGAGTTAGCATAAAGGAGAAAACCTGCACCCACACATCAAAGTTTCGGTGGAAGAGAGCGTCAAACCGGAAGACAGTCAAGGAAAAACGGAAGGCCTGATCCTCGGTGTAGGATACATTTTCAATTGGGAAGCATGTTTGGAAATTTTTGGAAAGTCAGGAGAGCGACAGGCCTCATTCCCAGCCCCATGAAATAGGGAAAGATCAGCCTTCACTGCAGAGCAATTGGGGAAAAAGTATCCTGAGGAAGAAGGTTTTTAATCCAGCTGAATGGCATTTTGATAAAAGGTTGAGGGTGTAGGGTAATTTTTAATGAAGAAATAAATGTTTCTGAATGTTTAACAATAGAAAGGATTCAGAGAAGAGTTTATACTTGACAAAACCAAAAGTGGGAATTGCAGAGCAATTAGGGAATTTGGGTTTCAGAGAGGATGGACAATTTGAAAGGAATGTAAGGGCACAGCTTGTGGGGAGTGACTATGTGTAACTGGCCTAACTTTGGTCAATTAGCTAAAACTTTCCAAAGGTCAAGAGAGAGAAAGACTAGGAACTGTCATGCAGTTGGCAAGTGGATACAAAAAGGTCTGTACTGGCAGGAGTGGCAAAAAGGTCTGAAATAAGTGGCCTCATTTTTGAAGAAAATAAAATCCTGATTGGGGTTCAGGGAGATGACTGTGCACAAAAACACACATGCACATAAAACAAGAGTCCCCGTTTCTACTGAGCCCTTCCATGCCAAAAAAGGAGTAGTAGCCTGCTGCAGTGGAGCTTGGCACGTGATTAGGAAATGGGGTCAGTGAACTCAATCAAGTTGTTGTAAAGATAAAACACTGGTGCTCTTAGTGAAGAATATAAAATGGGCATTGCTAAACTTTTGGTGTTGATAGAATTCTGCATTCATGAAACTCTCAATATGCTTTAGTAGAATAGGTAATAATCTGTGAGTCAGGAGACTTGAATTCTGGCCCCAGTACCTGCATTTATCCTTGATGGGGAAGACGACCCATATCCAATGTTTGCTGTTCCACACCTCCTCTGTCCTCCACAAGCTGGTTTCTGGTCCCACTCTTCCAATTAATGTACTCAAGTGAAGCTCACCAGGGACTCTGCTCTGCCACAGTTACCATCAACAGATACCTTCAGTTTTAACATAGGTTCATTTTTTCCCCTTGGTTTCCCATGAATAAAGCTTTCCTGCTTTTCCTCCACTGAACCAGTCCATGGCACTAAACGCTGGTGTTGCAGGACCCATCACTTAGGATGATTATCTCTGTACCTCAAGGAAGAGCATAATGATTGTCAAATAGATAATTGAATAAAATGCTTTTATTGCTAAGCTTTTGTATCTTCATCTTTTCAAATTAAAAGTCTGGACTTCAAAATCTAAAATATATGATTGCATGCTCTTCTTACAGTGGTTTTATGGATTTAAGAATCAAGTATCCTCCACCTAGGGAAAAGACTCACTCAACAGAAGATCTATCACCTAAAAAAGATAAGTGACAACTATCCTCTCCCTTTTGAAGGTCGCAGAAGCAACACAACAGCATTTTTAGGTTACTGATACCAAAGCTTTGGAAATGTAACACTGTCTGCTTAATATATAGATAGGTATTAATACATAGACATACTAAATATAATGGCTTTAATGTTGCCATTATCTCATTCTCTTTAGAACATGACCTAACTTATTGAGTTGTATGTTGTAATAAAATCCAACTTTGATTTGAGTAAATAGAACTGTTCTTTTTAGCAGTATGTGCTTATGATGCTTAATGATAATTATATGGATCTATTTATATAAACACATTAAAAATGGTTCTGCTGTTTCTATGTCAATTCATTTGTCATGACTCTGTACATAATTCCTCAGACTCGTTGTTTCTAGAGTATAAAAATAATGCTTCCTAATTACATAAAATTAGAATAAAGTCAGAAAAGTATAAAGAAGATTTTCTTGATCACACAAAATCCTAACATTCAATGGTATTAGATGAACATTTGGTGTATTTCCTTTTGGGGATTTTTCCTATTTAAAGATTTTATTTCACTGAGGTTATTTTTAAAGACATAGTTTATATATAGTTTTTGAAAAGACTATATGTATCATTTTCTCTGAAAATATTAATACATGATCATAAAGGTAGTCAGGAATAAATTGTCACTTCAAAAATGTGTCTTATAAAGAGCATTCACATGGTTTTTAAATAGAAATCTCTAAATATCTTATTCACAGTTTACAGTGGTAACATACCTTTTAAATAAATAAAGCTAAGTAAAGTACTCAGAAACTTAATGCAATTTAACATTCTCATCAAACCAGTGTAAACACTACCCATACCTCTTCCCTCTCAACAGCCAAATCATCAAGTACAGATGCCACCAAAATCTCAGTACAACCACTCTCAGAGAAGCACATGACGAGCAGAGTTCAAGTGACAAGTTAACCCAGACCTCTCTTCCCAACACAGCTGTCCTATAATCATTCTAGGGTATCCATCCCATAGCCCTTCTTCCCAAGAAAAGTAATGAAAAGAAGAAATGGAACACTTAGGCTGCTGCCTGACTTCTTTTAGACCTTAGCTGAAGCTAAGATCTCTCTGAAAGAAGGGCCCTTGTCTCATTCCCCTTTGTATCCAGTGACTAGTATCCCACAAGGCACATGGCCCAAGCTTTCTTAGTATTTTTTGACTATTGAATAAAGGCCATGGGCAATTAGTAATACTTTCGATTGCAAGTGGCAGAAAACCCAAATGCGGTGATTTAGAGGAAAGACCTTCAATTTTTCCCCGTTCAGTAGGATGTTAGCTGCGGGTTTGTCATATATGGCCTTTATTATTTTGAGGTATATTTCTTCTATGCCCATTTGATGGGGGTTTTATCATAAAGAGATGTTGAATTTTACCAAATGCTTTTTTGGCATCTATTGAAATAATCATATAGTTTTTGTTCGTGATTCTGTTAATGGGATGTATCAAACTCATTGATTTGCATATGTTGAACCATCCTTGCATCCCTGGATGAATCCCACTTGATCATGGTGAATTATCTTTTTAGTGTGTAGTTGAATTCAGTTTGCTATTGTGTCCTTGTCTAGTTTTGATATCAGGTAATGCTGCCTCATAGAATAAGGTTGGAAATACTCTCTCCTCCTTAATTTTTTGGAACAGTTTGAGTAGAATTGGTATTAGTTCTTCCTTAAATGTTTGGTAAAATTCAGCAGTGAATCCATCAGATCCTGAGTTTTTTCCTTCCTGGGAGACTCTTTATTAAGGCTTCAATCTTACTATTTGTTATTGACTTGTTGAGGCTTTTAATTTCTTCATGGCTGAATATGTTAAGTTGTATGTGTCCATGAATTTATCCATGTCTTCCAGGTTTTCCAATTTGTTGGTGTGCAGTTGTTCTTAATAGTCTCTAATGATTCTTTGTATTTCTGAGGCCTCAGTAGTTATGTTTCCTTTTTCCTTTCTGACTTTATTAATATTTATTTGGGTCTTCTCTCTTTTTTTCTTAGTTCAGCCAAAGCCTTGTCAATGTTCATCTTTTCAAAAAACCAACTTTTCATTTTGTTGATCTGTATTTTTTTAGCCTCAATTTCATTTATTGCTGCTCTGATCTTTATTTCTCTCCCACATTAATTTGAGGTTTGACTTGTTCTTGCATTTTAGAGTTCCTTGAGGTGCATCATTACGTATTTATTTGAAGTCTTTCTACTTTTTTGATACAGGTGTCTATTGCTATAAACTTCCCTCTCAGTACTGCTTTTGCCGTATGCCACAGATTTTGGTATGTGGTATTTCCATTTTCATTTATTTTAAGATTTTTAATTTCCTTCTCAATTTCTTCATTGACCTATTGTGGTTCAGGAGTATGTTGCTTAATTTTCATGTGTTTGTGTATTTTCCAAGGTTCCTCTTGTTACTGGTTTCTAGTTTTATTCCATTGTGGTCAAAAAAGATACTTGATCTGATCTCTGTTTTTTTTTTAATTTGTACATACTTGTTTTGTGGCCTAAGATATAGCCTATTTTGGAAAATGTTTCATGTGATGAGGAAAAGAACATACATTCTGTAGCAGGTGGGTAGAATGTTCTGTATATGTCACGTAGGTCTATTAGGTCTAGTGTGCAGTTTAACTCTGCCGTTTCTTTGTTGACTTTCTGTCTGGATAATTTCTGAAAGTAGGGCGTTCAAGTCCCCAACTATTACTGTATTACAGTCTATCTCTCCCTTTACATCTATTAATGTTTGTTTTATGTTCTTGGGATCTCTGGTGCTGGGTACATAGATATTTATAATTATTGTATCTTTTTGCTGAATTGACTCTTTTATCATTATATGGTGACCCTATTTGTCTTTTTTTATAGTCTTTGATTTGTGGTCTACTTTACTTGATATATAGCTACTCCTGCTCTCTTTTGGTTTCCAGTTGCATGGAATATCTTCATCTACCCCTTCACTTTCAGTTTATGCACGTCTTTATAGGTGAAGTGGGTTTAATATAGGCAGCATATAATTGGGTCTTGTTTCTTCATCTATTCAGCCACTCTGTGCCTTTTAACTGGAGAACTTAGTCCATTTGCATTTGTTTTATTGATGATAAGTAAGGACTTACTACTGTCCTTTTGTTGCTTGTTTTATGGTTGTTTTGAGACTCTTCTCTTCCTTTTTTACTGTCTTCCTTTGTGGTTAAGTTATCTCTGTCAGTGTGTTTTAATTTGTTGCTTTTTACATTTAGTGGATCTATTATAGGTTTTTGCGCTTTGATAACCATGAGGCTTACAAAAATCATCTTATAGACAGAACAAGTTATTTTAAAGAGATAACAACTTAGATCATGAATAAAAGAATAGAAACAAAGGCAAAAATACCACACACACACACACACACACACACACACACACACACACAATTCTACATTTAAATTTCATCCCCCCCCCCAACATTTTGACTTTTAGTTGTCTCAATTTATGTATTTTTATATTACCTATCTCTTAAGAGGTTGCTCTAGCTATTATTGTTTTTGACAGATTTCGTTTTGGGGCTCCATTCTAAAGTTATGAATGGATTTCACATCATAAATATAGAAATAGGGTATTCTGGGTTTGTTCATGTATTTAATTTTACCAGTGCGTTTTATATCTTGAAAATTTTTCTTTTGCACATTAGTGTTTTTTTTTCTTTCAGATTGAAGAACTCCCCTTGGCATTTCTTATAAGGCAGATCTGGTGGTTGTGACTTTTCTCAGCTTTTGTTTGTCTGGGAAAGACTACATCTCCTTCATATTTGAAGGATAATTTTGCTGGATACAATAATCTTGAATGGCAGTTTTTCTGTTTAAATTCCTTGAAAATGTCAGTCCACTCCCTCCTGGCCAGTATAATTTCCCTTGAGAAGTCTGTTGCAAGATGCATTGGAGCTACTTTATATGTTATTTGATTCTTATCCGTTGGTGCTTTTAGGATCCTCTCTTTGTCCTTGACCTTTGAAAGTTTGATTATTATATGCCTTTGAGCAGTCTTATTTGTGTTTAATCTGTTTGGTGTTCTAAGACCTTCCTGCACCTCTATACTTACATCTCATAATTTTTTGAAAGTTTCTGTTATTATTTATTTGAATAAGCTTTCTACCTCTTGCTCTTGTTCAGTTCCCTCTTGCACACCGATAATTCTTAGATTTGGTCTTTTGAGGTAATTTTCTATACCTTGTAGGCAGCCTTCTTTCCTTTTTGTTCTTTTTTCTCCTCTGACTATATTTTCAAATAGCTGGTCTTCAAGCTCACCAATTATTTTCTCTGCTTAGTTCATTCTGCTGTTGAGAGCCCCTAAATAGTTCTTCAGTTTAGCAAACATATTTCTCAGTTCCAATATTTCTATTTGATTTTTTTTATTATTTTCATATCTTTGTTAAATTTCCCTAATAAATTTCTAAATTGCTTTTCTCTGTTATCTTGGAAATCACTCAGTTTCCTTAAAATTGCTATTTTCAATTTTTGGTCAAATTGACATCTCATTAGGGTCAGTCACTGAATTTTTGCTTTGTTCTTTCGGGGAGGTCATGGTTTCCTGTTTGCTGTTGTTTCTTTTGAGTATATGTCTATGTCTTTGCATTGTAGAATCAGTTATTTATTCCAGTTTTCTCTGTCTGGCTTGGTTTGGTTTTTATTAAATATATTTGCTTAGTGAATCTTCACTGATAGGTCACTTTCTCATTTTTGGCTCAAGGTGGTGCCTTAAGCCCAGATTTGCCTGGGCTCTAGTAAATGGTCAGAGCACTGCCTGTCCCAAATGGGAGAGGTTCTAAAGGGGTTATCCCAGCAGTGTGGGAAGGCTGGCTAGGGGTTCGTGCCCAGGGGACATGGGGTATGTACCTCCTAGAGCATGGTACAGTTGAGCAGGCACTCTAATTTGGTGTTTCCTTTGGCCAAGATATAAAGCAGAGTCTCCAGGGCAGGATAGGGGGTGGTAGCCCCACCTCCCCCATTTGTCTCTGCCTGTCCTTAGGGAATTTCTCACTTCAGGCCAGTTACCATGCTTCCTGTGGGTTAAGTCAAGGACAGGTCTCCTGCCAGGGAATCCAAGAAGGTAGGGGAGCTGGTTGACTACCTCAATTTCACTTTTTCCAGTATAGAAACCATGAGTCGGGGGCCAATTTTCCACACACTTAGTGCCAGGCAGAATGCAGGGGAGAGGTGTCGCAGATGTGAAAGTCTGATTCTCCTACCATCTGTTTGGAGTCTTTCCATTTCTCTGTGACCTAGGCAATTATCTCACCTCATACCTGAGCTCTGTGTTGTTGCTGGTGTAGACCTCAGCACTGTGTGTGTGTGGTGTGTGTGTGTGTCTGTGTGTGTATACACACACATACATATATATATATACATACACACATGCATATATATATATTTGGTTTTCTGTGGCAGAAGGAGAGAAGTCAGCTTGCCTCTACACTAGAATTTTTGAACTGGAAGTCCCAAATGCAGTGATTTAAATAAACAAATAGTTGGTTTTTTTCTTACCTAGCTAGTTCAGAAAAAGACAGCTGTTGATATTTGTTCAATGGCTCAGCAATGTCAGGGCTGATGTTTCTAAAATTCTTCCAGCTTTCCCCTTATGATTTCAAGATGGCTGTATTAGCTCCAGTCATGAATCCATGTTCAAGGCAAGAATAGGCTTTGAAAAGCCCCCGGTAGATTTCCAGTTAAATCTCACTAGTAGTATCACATGACTTCCCCTCGCCGCAAGGGATTCTGAGAAAGTGATTGTCTTTCCTGGAGCTGGGCACAAAATCTAGATTCTGTTAGCAAGGGAAAAGAGAGAAATGTATACTCTACAGGCAATTCACAGTGTCTGCCTCAACAAATCTCCTCCTCATCTTCTTTAAGTCTAAATAGTAAGTATAAATTGAAAACAGAATAATAAAATAATCAAGAAAAGAACAAAGTTTTTTAGATATGATCACTCACTTAGAGCTACTATTGAAAACAGTGATTTGGTGAGTTGGAGGTGGTGGGTGGTTCAAGAGTGAAGTTAATCAAGAAATTTGAGAACGTATGTGTCTTGAGTGATGTACTCAACTACATAATATGTCACAGTCTCTTGATTTTGTAAGGTGACCTAATAAAGGACAAAAACAAACAAATTTGATGTGTCAAAGCTAGCTGAATTATGAATGTTTTTTTGTTTCTAATGCAGTTCAATACTTTTAAAAACAATTTAGAGAATTTAGAGTGGGAATTGGAAGAGACTCTTGTTTAGGCTTTCCTTTCCATCACATCATGCAGACTCGATTTGACATTTCCAGCAATGAGTATCTCTCTACTCTGTGAAGCAGCCCATTCACCTTTTAAATTTCTCTAATTATCAGAAAAGCCTTTCATAATTTGAACCTTATTTCATTTCTCAGTGTTATAAACCCATTGTTTCTAACACTGTTTTTGAGAGTGACAAGAATTATTAATAGCTTGTCTCTCCTGGCACACACATGAGAGCCCTTCAAATAAATCAACAAAGTTAAGACACCTGTTCTCTTAGTGAAACAGCTCAGACCACGAATTCTTCCTTAGTTGGCATATCTTCCATAGCTCACTTGTCTACTCCTCATTCAACCTAGTTGCCCTTCTCTGGGCACCCTGTCCTAGTGAACATCTCTCATTTTATAGTTCTTGCAATGACACAATACTTTGAATGGGTTCTAATCATCCCAGAGCAGACAACTACAACCACCCTTGGCATCAACACTAGGCATTAAATTTATTCCTGAGAAATTTCACTATTTTGGTTTGGGTCCACATCTCTAGGTCTAAGAAGAATTATTTGAGATCCTCAGTGATCAAACACCGAAGTTCCTCCCCCAACATAGTTGCCAAATAAGCCCTCCATAACTTCACCCAAATCAATAGGAAAAAAAGTTCAATAAGGTAAGGATAATATGCTAAAAGAGCTTTTCCTTCTGGCTATCAATACATTAAATACTTGGATAAATCTGTTGTTCAACTGTCTATTAATGTCCTTCAAAAAATAACCTTATTTCTCCATTTCCATTTTGTGCATTGTTCCCAGGATTTTTCTTTCTGCATCTCAACCGGGTAATTTAGAGCCACCATAAATTATTTCTTTAATGTGCTCTCCACCACATTTAAACAGTACATCACAGATGTCTGGCACTCCTTTTAACATCAGGTGGAAAAATGAGGGTTGGGTGTTATTAATAACATGTATGTACAGTTACTAAATAACAAACACCAAATTATGTACATTATTCTCTTTGTTCCTCTTAACTACATTATGTGGGCTTATAATACCCCTCTACCCTTTTTAGATGGATTACAGGCTGAAGTTCATCATAGTTAGGAAACTTGCTTTAGATCTATGTTGTTTTTTCTGACACCAAACACATGTTTTTCCACACCAAATTCTCCAAATCTCTGACATCAACTGCGTGTCCAACAATTCAATTCAACTCTGACACTAACTACCCAAAGTTAGCACAGACCATACAGGCTCACAAGACTGCCCCCACTTCCAATGCCAGCTGTAAATGCGGTGCTCAGCATACACTTTTGCCCAGCTGACTACCAATTCAGAGGTTCCCAGGACCTCCTCCTTAAGCTTCATAATTCCCTAGAATAACTCACAGAACTCAGGAAAACACTATAGTTAAAGAAGAGCAGTAAGGGATAGCCAAATGAAAGAGACAAACAGGACAACAGATGGAGCGGGTAGGGGTGGTCCAGAGCTTCCTTGCCCTCTCTAGATGCACCACCCTCTTAGCACATCCATGTGTTCACCAAGGGACAAAGACCAAGTCCTTACATTTTATTATATCACGAGATCACATTGTTAGTAAAGGCGGAGCTATATTTCTAACTCAGGTCTGCCTACGGCTGAATCCCATATTCTTTTCTTACAGCAAACTTCCTTCGATGAATCAAATCTTATAAAAGCTTAAATGAAAGGCTATATTAGTCAAAGATATTTTGAGATGCACACCAAGTAGAAATATCCCGTGTCAATGTCACATCAATTTGAAAACGGGTAATCAAGAAAACGAGTCTTGAGAAATTTGTTTTTCTTATTCTGAATAATCAAGCTCAGTGCTTTCATTGTCATATTTATTCTTCCTAGATGAAAGCATGTCAGATAGGCATGGCCTTCATGCTCCACCAATTGTTTCTTACTAACTGTAGGTTAAGAATGCAACTAATATTCCACAGCAACTTTCACATTCATCATTTGCCCATCGATCCACCCATACACACTCACTATCAGGGGTTTTAGAGTGTAAACACATTCATTTAAAAAGAAAAAAGAAAATAGATTTATCACACACACAAAAAAATTTAAAATGCTTAATGATTAATGTTGTAGGAAAATAAATGATTATAGTCTGAGTTACTTTTGTACCAAAAAGTAAAGCATGCGCTGTGTGGGTCTGTTCCTGTCAGCTGCAAAACCGTATGAAAGATATTCTTGGGTCAGGAATTGGAGCCTTTTTTGTGGTACTCCATTTTCTAAGAGTTTCATAGAAATGACTGAACATAGAACTCATTTTAGCAACAAGAATTGGTTGTAAATTTCCATTCTAAGTTTTTGAGCAGTAAGAGTCTATACCATTTATTGCACTCTTTGATGCTTTACTAATAATGGCAGGCACTTTTTAAATCTCTAGTCCTTGCAGCTCCATGATAGATAATGACGTCCCCACTTTACAAATAACAAAACTGAGGCTCAAAGTCTAAGAGGCAAACCATGTGGAGCCTGTGTTCTTTTTTTTTTTTTTTTTTTTTTGCTATACTAAAGCCTCAACTCTCACGTCCCTGAGAAATCTTTCAGGAATAAAAGGGAAGAAAAGGAAGGGAAAGGAGTGGATAGCAGGGCTGGACAAGGCAGAGCAAAACAAAACAAGTGTTCCAAACCAGTGCACCTGGAGAAACTGCTAAAATTCTGTCTGTTTCTCACTACAGGACAAAGGTCGTATTGACATTGTGTCACCACTCAAAATGTGTTGCCACTCCAAATATCTTGGTCATTCAGTCACCATATTCATTGAACACTTCTCTGTACTCAGAATGCTATAATAGGTGCTGTGGGGAAAATACATAAGCAATAAAAGATAAGTTGCCACGCTTACAGCACTCACAGTCAAACAGGGTCAAGAGTATAAATGTGTAGAATAGCAGGAGACTTTCATGGTAATGCCTTAAAGACAGATGTCTCTAGCTCCAGCTATGAAGCCAGAAAGTAGAAGTGCATGAATCGGGCAGGCTCTTCCATTAGTCAGAGACTCCTTCTCTTATCAATAAGTATCTAATCAATAATTTAGAGACTCCTAAAAAGAACAGAAAGAGAGAACACGACTCTACCAACAATAGAGGTTAACACAGACAGTTTTGACTTTGCATGGTGCATGCCAACATACAGACCACGGCAGACTCCACTTCAATACCATTATGAGAAATAAGCAGCTCCCCCTCCGGCCTCTCAGTAGTCTATCTTAGGCCTAAACACGTTACCCTAACACACTTGAAACCCTGAAACCCTTGGTGATAATGAAACACTGTAAGCCCATTCCTCTGCAAATAGCTGTCTGTCAAGGTCCTGTGCCAAACAGTGGAATAGTGTCTACTTCTGTTTCAGTAACACAGTGGCAGGCATCTGGGCAAAAATGATCATGAGAATAAAGTCACACTCCATCACCATAAATGATGGCTGGATATCCATTTCCTGAGGCTGCCATGTCTGTTTCTAAAACCAAGGTGAAAGACAGGATGCAGATCCTCAAACAGATATGGCTGAACCAAAACCTTCACATGAGTCCCTCTTCAGAATCTGGCAAGGTTTATGCTGATATTCAGAACCCCAATCTCAGGACAGCTGTATAAAGCCATAGAAGGATATTTTTCGTTCAGGCGACTTGTGACTGACATGAATGATTTCAGTCATTTTGAGACACAAAATGTCATTTTGAAAAACACATCCTCACATACAGTTTAAGGAGGACCAGCAGTCCCTGTGCTTCCTGGTATCTCCCCAGGCCGAGCATGCAATGTTTATGGAATGGATGACTGGGTGCTATGTACCCACATTCCTTTAGAGAAGGTGTCCAATGAACGACACAATGTAAACTTTGTGTTCATATATTTCCAAAATAGCCTATTTTAAAAATTCAATAATCTTTTCTGTATGGGCATCTGTAGGTCCATGTGTTTTCATAGAAGTCAAGGAGAGATTTCTGTCTCCTAATACTTTGTGATAAATCCCTGTTGGCCCCACCTATACTTAAATCATCTGGAGTTTATTTATCATAAAAGATGGCTAGTTCTCTGAGTACTTTGATTTTCATCCAACAAACATTTACTGAGCAGCTACTATATTACAGGCCTTGTACCTAGCGTTAGGATAGACAGAAGAACAGGACCCACTTCCCACCCCCGCCTCAGGTCAGCCACAGTCTAACAGGGCTGTCAGAGAGGTAGGCAGTTACAGTGCAGTGTGAAGAAGGCCAAAGTGCAAGATGTGGAGCAGATGGCGGTTGGGGTACAGGGGAGAGCCAGCAGCCCACCCTGAAGGGGTAAGAGAAGCCTTTCCTGAGGTGAATCCAGACCTGAGCCAGGTCAGGATCTAGGGTACCTTTTTAGGTACTAGGTGACTGAATCAATGTGATCAACTGCTTCTAACCCTAAGAGGTGATGACTGAGTAGACCATAATCTTTCTCATATTTTTAACTGGTAAAAAAAACGATTTATACTATGACTTTAATGGTGCCTTGAATTTATCGTTGGGTGACTTTAGTCAAATGACTTAGCCTCTCTAAACTTCAATTTCCTCATCCGTAAAATAACCCCTACCTCATAGGTTTGTTTTGAGGGTCAGTGTAGAATAATACACATAAAGTGTTTATCATAGTGCCTGGCGCATAGTAAGTGCCCATTAAATAGTCGAAGTTTTTAATTATGAATTTCATTCACGAATCTCTCTTCTCATCTTCACTCCTGGTACATGACAATTGTCTGTTCACCTGTATATCCTGCCCTCTAAGCCCTCTCTATCTCAGTGTTATCCTGTGTTCCTCAAGCTTATTTAAGAGAAACAAGCCAATATCTGGAACCAAACTTCTAATTTATTCAGTGAAAAAAAAAAGCCTCAGTGATCTTTTGGGTGTATGCTTCTGGTTTAGATTTTTTCTTGAGTCATAGAGGGATTTCTCTTTCCTAATACTCTGGTTCTATTCCTTTTGGCTCCCAGAAAGCAAGTATTACTCTGAGATGCGCAGACTAGACTAGACACAGATACAGAAAGCCAATGACCTATATCAACTGCCACTAACCATCAGGGTGAGAGAACAGATACATCCCCTTTTCTGTCAAGGGCAGACCAATGAATTAGGCACTGAAGCAGACCAAATGTGATCTGATATCTTAGGTCTGTGCAATCAGCTACAATAAAGCTAAATGGTTTAGGAAACCATGGCAAAGCAGTAATCATCCCTAAAAGTAACCAGAGGAATAACTAAGCAAGTGTCTGCTAAAATAGGGTCTGTGCTTTTTCAAGAGGCCTAAGTCTCAGTTTGGAGGTGATTTATATAAAACTCACTTAAGTGGATACCCAAGGTCAGCCTGGTAAACAATTTGAAAGGCCTGCAATCAATATTTCTAATTTGGGGATGATTAACAAAGGTATTGTGTATAAGATGGGCTTCATGTGCCACTTTGTTAAGTATGGGAAAATAATTTTTTTAGAAGGAACTGAATTTCAGCTCATACTTAAAGACTGTGGTTGTGCTGCAGAAAGAAGGGAAGAGTTAATCCCCAATTGTGCCCACATGTGCAGCGGCAGCAGAAACTAGCAGAAAGAACCCTGAACTAGCCTTGAGTACTATTCTTGTCTCCACACTCTCTAACTGTGGGCTCCCTGCCAATAACTGCTTTTGTGAAGCCACTAGAAGCTGCTGACTGGCTGCATTTCCTTGTTCATCCAAATGCTATTTTTAGAGTGACAACCCCTGGAGATTTGGGGACCCTGAGACAGGTCAAGGGATGTGGTCCTGCTCTGATCAACAGTCACCTTAAAGGAAGCCTCTCTTGACCCAGGCCAAGGAAATAAGCTCTACACTGGGGAGAAGAGGTGGGTGGATAGGAAGGCGTAAAAGAAAGCAGGAACTCGGAGAGTAGCAACACTATGCTAGGACTAGGGCTGGGAGCGCTCGCTTACATGATGACCTCATTTAATCTTAGCAGTTATGCAAAGCAGGTATTATTCCATTTTTCATATTCTAAAATAAGTAACTTGGCTAAGGTAAAAGTGTAAGTAACGATTCAAACCTAGGGCCCCCAAGTCTACTCCAAGTATTCTCATTACTATGGTTCACTGCCTCTGTGTAGAGCACCCTCTGGTGGGCAGGAGGGACATCTAGCGTCCAGAGTGAATGAAGGCCTTCTCTAGACCCCTTCCCTAGAGACACTGAGACCTGTCGCACCTTCCCGGTTAAATGGGCCAGGAGCCTGCCTGGGTTTGAAATGCACACTGAGACAGTTTGAGTTTTCTGGGCTTGCCTCAGAGGCTCTAAGCACTTCAGTGTGTTTGACAAAAAGTTTCAAGGTAAATAGACCTCCTTCTTTGGGCTAAAAATTCTTTTCAAAGACAGGATATCTATTTAGATAAATGCAAGTTTCAGTTTTTCCTTTTCTCATAATCCTTTCTAAAACAGAGTTAGTGAGTAACACTGTCTTACAGTAATACAGGCTGGTAGAGAATGTTTCAGAAGAAGACTATAACTATTAACTCGTTTAAAGAGAAGGAAAATACAGAACACTGCAATTTGCAAAGTTCTTCCACAGGTATGAACTCATTGATTCTCAGAGAATTGGAGGTACAAATATCATTATTCCTATTTTACAGAAGCCCCAGAGGCTCAGTGACTTGCTTAAGAAAAAGTTAATAGGAACACTGCTTTGACTAAGTATTCTGACCTCAAAAGGCATGCGTTTCTCACTAAAAATACTTTCTATAATCATGTTACATAACAAATTCCTACCAGTGATAAAAGAAGGAAAGTGATATAAAATTAAGCCATTGTCCTATCCCTTGCTATGATTTGAATGTTTGTGGCCCCTTCAAAATTCATGTGGAAACTTAATCCCCAGTGCAACAGTATTAAGAGGTGGGGGCTTTAGGAGGTGATTAAGCTAGAGGGCTCTGCCTTTATGAATGGATTAGTGTTTTATAAAAGGGCTTGAGGGGAAGAATCTGTCCTTTTTATCCCTTCTGCCATGTGAGAACACAGCATTTGTCCCACCCAGAGGATGCAGCAACAGGCGACATCTTAGAAGCAGAGAACAGCCCTCCCTGGATACCACCAGACCTGCCGATGCCTTGATCTTGGACTTTCCAGACTCTAGAACTGTGAGAAATAAATTTCTACTGTTTATGAATTACCCAGTCTCTGGTACTTTGCTATAGCAGCACAAAGGGACTAAGACATCCTTGAATAATATTGCTGTAATATAAGGCAAAATGCTATATATACCATGGAAGAAATAGACACAAAGTATTTCATCCCAGTGGAAGGAAAGTAGGGTGGCAAGGAGGGATGTGGTGTTACACAGGAGAAGATTTATGGCACAGGAAGCAATTTAACTGAGTCTTGTATGAAAGATAAGATGTTAAGAGTTCAAAACAGGGATCAGGCAGATAAAGGAAGGAAGTCAAGTTGGGGAAAAACTGAGAAATTCAATATTGCCAACTATAGGCTGCATGAGAGGAAACAGTGAAAGGCATTTCTGGGAAAGTCAGTGTGGATAATCTTGAATGGTCAACCCAGGCAAAAGCATTAGGCCTTTATTCTACCAATAATGTGAAACCATTGAAGGGGATAGAATAATGCAACCTACCCTAGTCTAGTATTACTGTGAAGGACTGATTGAAATGGGGAGGTATTAGAAGATATTTAGGAGAACTTTGCCCCCACACACATAAGACCAAAAGGAGGCCCTGTCAGGGTTGCAATACTGGAAATTTAAAGGTGGGATGAAGTGCTAAGGAAATGACGTAGGTAGAAAATTAATAGAATCCAGTGACAAACTGGATATGAAGGCTATTCAGGGGTTGAAATCAAGGCTATGATGAAGTTTAAATCCACCTGACTTAAAGGACAATGACAGAACTGAGGAAGACAGAGGAAACAGGAAGGGGAGCTGGCATGGAAGGGAATATGGTAAGTTTTGCACATGCTGGAGTGGAAAAAGGTTTCATTATTTAGATCGAGATGTTTGGCAAACTCTCGGTGATGTGAAATAGATCTGGGACAAAAAGGAAGTCAAAGCTGGTGACTCAGGAGTCAAGAGCATAAGGAAGACAGAAGTTAATAGAACGTCCAACAGAAAGAGACAAGAGTCAAGTGCAGAAACCCAGCAGATCCTCAAAGGAAATGTACTGAAAGAGACAAAAAAGTAAGATTAAGAGAGGCAGGAGAAGAACATGAAGAACACAACGCCACATGATAAAGGGAGTGAGAACTATCAAGAAGCCGATGAGGCCCAATAGTATCAAATTCCACAAAAACATAAAGGAGGATGTGGGTTAGGACTAAACTATTAGGTAAGTTTCTCGTGGTCTTTGAGACCAAATTTAATCGAGCTATGTGGGCTTCTACCAGATTAAAAGAGGTTACAAAGAGAAAGAGAGAGGGACAGCAGGACGTGGAGGAAGTGGAAGTGGAGGCTACAACTTTTGGAAACAGAGAGCCCAAGCCTCATAGCCAACCATCAGTTCTAAACGACCTTTCCAACTTTACCATCCATTTTGCTCCAAGAAATAATTTCCCCCATCTAGCCTTGTCACACGTCTGTCAGCTCACTACATCAGACTCATACTGAACACTCTGTTGTCTTATCTGCTCCCTACCTTCAACCTCCTCTGCCCATCTGAGTCGGCTGCATTTTTTAAGACTCAGACCATGTCCTAATGCCATGTGAGTCATTCCCCATCTATTTCACCTTTACTGATTTCTCAGGTCTCAAAATTGGGAAACTAACTAGAATAACCAATAACCTGGACTATACATGCTTCACTTCATTGTAAAGGACTTTATATTGCTATTTAAATAATCTGCATACAAAGCAAGAGAGACTTAAGTCTCCTTATAAAACAGAAAGTAAAACTTACCAGTCTTTTGTTATTGTTGTTGAGACAGAGTCTCACTCTGTTGCCCTGGGTAGAGTGCAGTGGCATCATCCCAGCTCACTGCAACCTCAAACTCCTGGGCTGAAGAGATCCTCCTGCCTCAGCCTCCTGAGTAGCTGGGACTACAGGCATGCGCCACCATGAGTAGCTAATTTTTATCTATTTTTGGTAGAGATAGGGTCTCATTCTTGCTCAGGCTGGTCTCAAAGTTCAGGCTCTGACCATGGAGTTGGGCAAGGAATGAGGGAGGCTTGAAGGAGAGAATATGAGAAAGAAGAGTCCATCAAAAGTTGGTGGAATAGAAAAATACAGATTCAAGTAAATTAGTTATAAAGGTAATCAGTAAAAATAACACAATAGTACAATTATAAAAGCTGACAGACATAGGAAGGAGATGAGCCACATCTAGAATCATGGGGAGCAATAAATAATGCATAATGTTTACCAATAAAGATAAAGTAGCTTACACATCTTTTTTAGTGCTGGAATTGTAACTACCAGAAAAATCTGAAAACAGAAGCGGTTAAAATAAGTTGAGTCTGGATGTGAGACTGGAAGTGGGGAGTAGCAGGTCAGAGGACTGTTGTTTAAAATTGTAGGTTGTTCTGTTATTTTAATGTTTGCCTTGTTTTTACCATGCATATATATTACTTTGATAATAAAATATAGATAAAAATGATTTTATGTATTCGTTACATGTTAATGTATCCTGCCTTCCCCTACATTGTAAGATCTTCCAAGGAAGAGATTTTTGCCTTCCATGTTCTTCACAATGCTATTGCAACAGCACAGCTAGAAGTCCACCTTGATAAAGCACATTGTGTCGGCATTGCCATGGATCTGGTATGCCCTCTGTGGGCCCTTGACTGCAATGATCAGGCTGGACCACCCAGTCCTAACAGTCATCTCTCACAAAACCCAGAGGACTGCTTTTACTTGGAAATTTTTATTTGCAGTTCATTACAGTTAGCTCAAGCATAGCTAACAAATGGCAAATTTCAATTTCCACACAGTAAGGCTCTGGTATCAACTTCTAACTCATTTGTAAGAAGCTGTTGAACTCCTTACTTAGCCCAAGGTACCTAAGAATGATATTAATATCTGTCTGGTACTGTTTAAATGCCTGACGGTTTTTTTCTACTCTTTCTCTGTTTTTATCCCACCAAAGGGCATACCAGGACATTGCTTTGTTGTATCAGAATTTAGATTTCAAATTGCAAAACTATTTCTCTGTATCTGTCTGCAAGTGATCAAAATTCTGGTTTTAAATCAGCAACATAGTCAATTATACCACTAAGGAGGCTTTGTTTTCCATCAATACCATTTGTAAAATTCCTTTCTGTTTCATTCCTCTCTCCAGGCATTCTCCGCCCAGCTGCCCTGTGTTCTTTGGGCCATAGAAGTTGTTGGGAAGGAGGTCTTCACTTGGTAGCTCTTTCGTAGGAACTAGAGCTTCCTGGTTGTATCAGAACTAGAAGTTGGCCTTCCACTGGGCTGAGGTGTAGCATCCTTATGTTTCCTGTATAATTCTATAAACTACCTTCCTACCTATAGCTTCCTGGACCTTTTCTGTTTGGTTAATGCCCCGTGCCATGCAAGTTTCATTTGGCACCTCACAGCTATTTAAGTATTTGTTTCATGTAGGTCAACTTGACAAAAATAAAGTACCAAGATAATAGGAAACTACCAGCATGCCCCATGCCACCCTCATCGTACCATTAAGTTATTATAGACTGATTTGGATTCTGGATTCTGTTTCTTGGAAACAAGGCAGACTTCCCAAGGTTGAGAAAGCATGTTTTAAAAGAAAAAAAAAAAAAAAACTCTATGCTACAACAAGAAAGAGGAATTTCAAGATACATTTAATTTAAAACACCATATAAGCCATTTGCTATAGACTGAAAGGTCACTGGTCGCTTGTGTTGTTTTCTATTATTTTTCTTGGTTTCATTTAATAATTTTGAATCTGAATATCCTGCATTTTGAATCCTAAAACCAGTGGCAAATGCAAGCAAGCATCCGGCCAAGGTAAGGCTTTAATATCTGACTGGTAGCCAGAACGGCAGGAGGAAGCTGGCAAACAAGTCAACGTAACACTGCTATTTGCACAGGCAGCTGCGGAAGGACAGTGAGAGCTGCAGATGTGGACACCTGACCTTTAATCCAAAAAGAGTCTCATGGAGGATTGAAAATAGATCATTCCAGTCCAGTAGCAAGGTTTCAGACAGGTGTGCTGACAGAAGAAGAAAGTCCGGCATTAGATTTTATATAGGTAGCTGCTGACCAGAAAAACACAGCTTCCAAGAAAAGAGAACAAAACCATTGGGTCTCCAAATAACTTTCTGGACACAGGGCTGGGAAATGGGGTCACAATGTCAACAGAGAACTATATCCTCAACAATTTAAGATCTGACTTGGGTCATAGGGCTCGTGCAGCTAGGTAAATGCCATGGTTTGAATGTGTCACCTCCAAAATTCAGGTGTTGCCAAGGTGATAGTGTTAAGAGGCAGGGCCTTTAAGAGGTGATGAGGCCATGAGGGCTCCTCCCTTGTGTACGGTATTAGGTGCCCTTATAAAAGGGCTGGACAGAATGAGTTTGCTCCTTTTTGCCCTTCTGGCTTCTGCCCTGCAGGATGTAGCATCAAGTCTCTGTCTGGGAAGCAGAGAGCAACACTCGCCAGACAACTGAACCTGTAGCACCTTGACCTTGAACTTCCCAACCTCCAGAACTGTGAGAAAACAAATTTCTGTTCTTTATAAACTACTCAGTCTCAGGTATTTTGTTACAGCAGCACAAAACGGACTAAGATAGCAAGGGACACAGATCTGGTAACATGGTAATTTCTATGTCTGAACTTAGTACAGTTTACTTTTCTGGCCCCAGATGAATTATACCATCATCAATAAAAAATAACGGCTTTAATACAAAAAATAATCGACACTCCTTAATTGCTGTATGCAAGGCCCTGTGCAAGGAACTTACTTTGATTATCTCTTTCAATTCTCAGATCAATACTGAAATGAATATCATGCCCATTTAAAAGACAAACTAAGGTTTAAGGAAGTAATAGTCCCTACTTGAGAGAGTACATGTCCCTACTCTTCAAAAGGAAGAACTCGAACCTAAATCTTTCAGATTACAAAACCAGTGCTCTTTCAATTAAAAGCAAAGCAGATTAGAGAGTAAGATAAATTTGAATTTGCCTCTGGCTCTACCGCTCACTAGCCATCTGACCTTGGGCAAGTCAATTTCTGATAGTCTCACTACCTACCTTATTATGTAAAATGGGACTATTAGCCTACTTTTTGGGGGCATTCAATAAGATTAAATTACATAAGATGATTTACCTTAAACATTTTGCAAAGTAACTGGTTCATGGTTAGTACTCAATAGAACACTAGACAGACATGTCTTTCCAACCTTCAAGTATGAATTATATTTTAGGATTTTCACATGATTTTCAATTATTTCAGTGATATTTATGTTACACGTACATACACTAGGTATGTACGAAACTAGGAAGATAATGAATCAAAACAAAAGGGGAGTTAATTCTAGAGAACTTAGCTTCCAATGAGATGCCTGGAACACAGAGCAATAAGACTAATCAGTGAGATGCCTTTAAAGAGGAAAAATGCAAGGAATTGGTCAAGAGGAAAATAAGGAACAAAGGAACAAGTACTTGGCACATTTTTTAAGAAAATTAGGAATTCAAATCCATCTGCTCAATTTCCAACAAAGTTAAAAAAATTCAACAGAAGGCTAGGTTCGCACTAATAGCTGGATAGGAATGAAATACAAACTAGAAATACCATTTGGCATCATATAGCAGGCTGGGGTGGCACCAAGAGAACCGACATGTGCCCAAAGAATCAGGGTAACCTGAGACAAACCCCAGGGAAATGCTGGAGAAGTGGGCACAATCTAAGATATGGGAATGGGATTTGCTATTTCCTTTTTAATAGTGGGCCCCACTTCTGTAAAATGTTAAATGAGGACTGGACTTGACTACATTCTGCCCTTTGGTTTCCATATGCCTACTCACACGTCTGTTGCTTTAACTGCCAAGAACATAAGCCATCAATTGCCAGGGAGAAAAGTCAAAGAAGGGTCTTTTTTCTCCTGTATCTTCCAGTTTAGAGTAGGCAGAAAGGAACTGACTGCTACAATTCACTTTTATTTTTGTCTGACAAAGAAGAATAATGGTTCTTTTCTCAATGCCTCTTAATCCTTCCAAACAGATAAAGAGAGGGAGGTACACTAATTCTCACTAACATGTTAGTAAAGAAAAAAATGATCCCTCAAATTAAAAGAATCCTCATTCCTCTATGTTCTGATGGTTTACAGAGGTTTATTTTAAAGTAATGAACTACTTTTTAGAGCAGTTTTAGGTTTATGGAAAAATCGAGCAGAAAATACAGAGAGTTAACTCCCTCTCCTCCCCCCATACAGTTTCCCTATTATTAACATCTCGCGGTAGTATAACACACTTGTTCCAATTGATTAACCAACAGTCACATTATTAACTAAAGTCCACAGTTTACATTAGTTTTCACTCTCTGTGTTGTACAGTTCTATGGATTTTGACAAATGTATAATGCCAGGTACCCACCATTACAGTATCAAACAGAATAATTTTACTGCCCTAAAATTCCCCTGTGCTCCACCACTTATTCCTCCCTCCCCTGGCCCCTGGCAACAACTGATATATACATATTTTTTTTTCACTATTTCTATAGTTTACCTTTTCCAGAATATCATATAGTTGGAATCATACACTATGTAGCCTTTTCAGACTGGCTCCTTTTACTTAGCAATATGCATTTAAGGTTCCTTTATGTCTTTTCATGTACGTTTTTTTTTTTTAACACCTCTGCATAATAGAGTTGACTAAGTCATATATATATAACATCTTAGTGCTGAAGAGTCAGCAAAATTACCTCTGGCATTTAGGCTAGAACAAATCTAAACCATAGAGACCTCCCAAGATGTTATACATTTTCCCTCAGTTTCTATTTCATAGGGTAACAATTTCCCACCAGGAAACCCTTCCTATCTGCCCTAAATAGCTGGAATCCTTTCATATTTTAATGAGGATACAAAATAGATAGAATTTTTCTCTTTTTTTCATTTAACAGACATTTACTGAGCGCTTGTGTGCTCAACAAATTGTGTGGCAGACTCTGTATTAGCAGACAGTACGTGCATAAAGATGAATAAAACCCAGTCTTTAGCCTTAAAAATCTAAATGTCTTTGTTCTTCCTAATATCTTTTGTATTCTTCCAATTAAAGCATTTTTTTTTTGCCTTGTCACTATCCTTCCAGAAAAACTGCAATTATTTTTACTTGCCAAATGTATCAAGTTGAAATCTCATGCCAAGCATTCAAGGTTCTACCATATTAACTTACCTAATCATCTTCACTATTTCCCAAATATGTTTACAATTGTCACAAATTCATGTGACAACGATCTCTTTTGGAAAGGAAAATTTAATAAACCAAGATTATTCCTTGGCAATTCATCGGCTAAAATATGCATGTTTCTGTCTGGTTCCTACTGTTATTTTCCTGTTCTAATCATGAAGCTTCTACAGCTCCGAGTTCTTGGGCCACATGTGTACCACTGTGGGCCACACAGGCAAACATTCTGCTGCTCTGCACTCCATACTGTGAAAGGATGGGGGCACTCTGAAGCTGCCCACATCTGCCTGGGCACCTCCTGCCGCCATTCTAACCTACTAGCCTAAGCTGCCCTGGCCACGCAGCTTGCCTGTAACACTTCCTACCTCCCACAACTGTTTGGAATTTATCTGTCTGCACCTCAAGTTCCAAAAATTAATTCTGAAACCCAAAATCTGAACATTGCCTGTTCTATCTTTGTGCATACAGATTATAGCAAATCTTAGGAGAGGAAAAAGGAAAACTTCACTGCTTCCTGAAAGGGGAACATGGTAAAGTTAATAGAAAATACGGGAGAAAGAAGCATATTTGTAATATTTCAAAATATTATCCCACTATACAAGTAGGAAATTCTAGTTTTGTCTGTTTTGGTTAATTAAGAAGTGACCTTGCCAAATCACGGTCGGTTTGGCTATCTCTCATCACCTTTCAGTCATATTATATGGTTTCTCCTGGAACTACAGATCTGTATTACTTGTTTGGGGAGGAGTGGGTGGATATATTTAGAAACATTCAATAATTAAAATCACTTTCTACTAACCTTCTGCAAACACATCTTAATGATAGAGTTCCCTTCAATTCCATTAAAGCACAGTTTTAATGAAATCTGTTATCTCAGCTTCTTTTAAGGAGATATGTTCCCAGTAATTCTATTTTAAGAGGGCTATCTTTTCTTCCCAGTACTTACTGAGAACATGTATGTGCACGTGGGTGCACATGCACACACACACACACACACACACACACAGTTTGCTGTGATCTCTCTAAAAAGAAATGAAGAAGTAGTAAAAGAAAGGGAGCAGAGATAGACAAGAAAAAGCATGCAAGGGAAGCTGCTGTCTCTTTTCAAGTCCTCAGGAAAACAGCATAAACAAATACACCTTTTTAGCAGTGTGATCTTTAAATAACCGTAAAGAGTCATGATTCATTTTCAAGAACAGCTCCTTGGACTGTCGTGCAAGTTCCCATCGTCTCGCTGACTTCCCACTTCCAAGGAGACTGGGTTCGTACATCTAGACTTCCTGACATAGTCTCTGCTCAGTAGGAAAGACTGATTTATGTAAAATCACTTTCTCACTTTCTGAAAAACACATAGACAGGAAACAGGGAAATGGAGCATCAACAGACCAGCGATGTCAATCACTTGTAATTCTTCACGTGCAAGACAACAACCTGCTTGTTAGCTAAGGGACACTCTCCTAAAGATTTGTCAGATCATGTTGGAACCTCCCTGACGTAGCAGGAGAATCCTAAGGGGATGTAGAGATCAGAGTTACAGGACCCGAAGGACAGCTTACTGGTGGCAACAGCAGCTTCTGGGTTCTGTCAGTGGATACAATCAGTTAATTCAATTTGTCCAGGCACCAGGTTCCCTTTGGACTCTGAGATCTGCTAAAAGTTTATGAGAAAAATAAATAGTGGGCAGCTTTTTTTTCCTTATAACTTAGCTTATAAACTCCCAGAAGATGTCACTTGTTGGTAGTGGTGGTATTGGTAGCAGTGGTGGTGGTAATAATAGCAGTAAAAAGAACAACAGCAACTAACATTTATTATGTTTTATAAAATGAGCACAAATCTGAGATATAGCTATTAAATATTTACAATGTTCTTCTACAAAGGAAGAAGCTAAGCCTCAAAAATAGAGTGACTTATCTGAAATCACGCACAATTAGTAAAGGGCAAAGTCAGAATTCAAGCCTAGACACTTGACTCTAATACCCAAGGTCTTGCCTTGATGCTGTGCTATAGTATGTAAGATGGTAAGATGAAAAGCCATGATCTTGGTCCCTTATTGGATATATACTCTACATAAAAAAGAGAGTTAACTATTGCTTCATTAATATTCCACTTATAAAAATACCACTCCACAAATGACACCATGGTGTCTAGCATTCTCCTCATAGTATTAGAAAACTCTGGCACAGAAGTTATCATTACTCCCAAAAACAGGCTGATAGGAGTTACCATCTTTCATTCCTATTCAGCTAGATTTGGGCATTGGAGATGCAGAAATGAAAAAAACAGACAAGACCCTGCTTGACCAAGGTTTAAGTCAAGAGAAAGACATAACAAAAAAATAATCAAAAAGATGTCAGATCATGGTAAGTGCTATGAAAAAAAATTAAACAACATAAGGGATAAATACTGAAGTGGCGGTGAGGGGGAGGCCATTTTATAAGAAAGGCCTCTCTGATGATGACAGAGTTTGTTTTGTAAGAAACACAAAGTAAAGGAGTGGATATCTGGGAAAAGAGAAACTTCTACCCCAGACACATTCACCAAAACCGACTTTGTGGCAGTACTGAGCAAGGTACCCTAGATAGACCGATTAATAAGACATGGTTTTGACCCATCAGTAGCTTTTGGTCTATTTGTGGTGACATATATAAATAAATTACTGTAGTATAAGAAATATATACTATAGTTTAGAGCATTTCATAATACAGGGCCAGGAGTAGGATGAGGCAAATGAAGTACTTCATTTTAAACGCAGACAATACCAGGGTACCTGATTTTCTTGTTTTGCCTCAGGTTCCAGTATGGCCCTGCATGGCACTGACTGTGGGTACTTATAGGAAAGGTTTCTTACCCTTTCTCTGGGGACTGATGTTCCTGGAACTGACTACATCTGAGCTGAGTCTTAACTGATATAGGAGATAGTCAAATTCAGTGCTGTTCTGGAGTCACAGAGCCAGGAAGCGTAGAACGAGAATTCAAATATGCATTTCTATGTTACAGACCATGGACCTGATAGGCATTTCCTAAAGTGTGTTTGCTGTGCTTGCAGAGCCATGGATCCACGAGATGTTTATAGGTATTACTGGAAAAAATGGTTTTGGTTATTAAATAAGTTTGAGAATATTCAGCCTGTAAGAATTTTAATAGGCTTCCTTATTGTGGAACTTTACTGAGACTTCATAAAGCAAGAAATACTCAACCCTGAGACCAGCATTTCTTCCTTCACAAAGACAACACAGCAGCAAAGTCTGAAACTGAACAACAATAATGCAAATACCATTTATTTCGTGCACTTTATACATACATATATACATATATATACATACTACACAATACATATGTGTGTGTATATATTTGTATATATATGATTTCATCTTCATAACAACCCTATAAGATAATGTTGTTATCTCCATTTTGCAGTTGAGAAAAACTGAAGGGCTTAAAGAACCTAATAATTAGGCCAAAGTCATATAGCTTATAAATAGCAGACCCAAAGACTTTGACTCTTTAAGCCTGTGTTTTCTTAGCCACTAAAGTATACTGCCATCCTGAAGTCTAGGTTGTAGTCAGAGACTGCACAGAAGCTGGCTAAGAGTATCTTTTGTGGGTTCATGAGTTTGGATAATAGAAGCAGAACAGTATTAATTCCAAATGGTTTGGGAAACAAGCCTATAGAAGAAAATAAGCTATGAAGATGCTTAGGTCTGCAAAGTTGATTTTGGTTTGCTTTGGTTTGGTTTGGTTGGTTGTTTTCTGAGCCCAGTGTGTATCCTACTATCTTGTAGGTTTTGGGTAATTATGAATGATGAAAAACATACCATTAGGGTTTTTTTGTAGGCAATACTGTTTTACCTGTATTTTTTTTCACTCAAAAGAGTACATGCAATGTTCCTGTGTGCATTATGAACTGAACAAGGCGAGGATTCGGGGCTACATCAGCCTTTCCCCCAACCACATGGGTGGTCAAGGTTGTCCTTTCCACAGCCACAAACACTTGACCCAGTCAAATTTCTTCTATGCTCATAGGAGCTGACCTACTAGCACGAACTCCATGAGCAAAATGCATAAAAATACAAGATGAATATGAAAGGGAGACCCAGGTGGCAGATTCCATATGTTATTTTTAGTTAGACCACCAAAATCTCTTCACCCTCATAAATAGAACCTATCCAGACTCAGCCTTATTCCTTTGGAGAAGCTGATTAAATAAGAAAGGAGTTTTGCCACTAATAGGCAATGCCCAACGAAAATGAGGCTCTTGTGGCTCATCTCAAAAGCAAAAGCTACAAGAAAGCACTGAATTTGCAAAGAAGTGAACCTCATAAATTGTTCACAAAAAGGTTTTGAAGATTCAGATACAAAGCTCAGTTCCAGCATGACCATCTGTTATTTCCCCTAAAAGCGGATAACTAGTAGTTTATAAAAGCAATAAAACAGTTCCAGAGCTCAAAGGCAATAGCAAGGACTTCCAGTTACAAACCAGGGAACGTACACACTGACGTCCAACTGAGCAGGCTTCATTGCCCTGTGCGCCTCCTCTCCAGACAGAAACAAAAATGAGTCTAGCTACTGGTGTCTGATCCACTCTTCTTCTCTCTCAAAAGGATTATGATGGGGCAACAAACCTGCCTTCCCTCTTTCCTTCTGTCGATATTCACAGGTTAATTGTTTTGTTTTGTTTTTATCTCACCATCTTTTCCAAACACAGGTATCATCTTTGACCCCTTCCGCCTCACCCTGCCTCAGCTCCTTCCGATCCTTATGTACTTTTCTTAGAAGCTTCTTCTCTCCCCTGTTTGGTTGAGTAGCAAGCCCAGACTGGAACCAAATCCTGACTGGTCGGTATGAGAAGTTAATGACACATCTTGACCAAAAAGAAGAAAGCTTAGCCATGAATCAGAGAAACCCACTCCTGAAACAGAAACGCAAGTCTCCCACAGCTGTTCCCCTACAGTCTCCTTCAGCTCCTTAATGGAGCGCTGCGGTCAAGAGTTTGGGCAAAGATTTGTGCCGCCTGGACTGCAGTCTTGGCTCTACGCTCACTGGATGTCTGGCCGCGGGTGAGCTATTTGGCCTTTAGATCCCTCGATTTCCTCATTGGTAAATTGTGCATAATGTACCTTCCTCTTGGGGCTGTTAGGATTAAATGAAATAATTCATTTAAAGTGTATAACACCATGCCCAACACATTTTTACATCCCCCATGAATGTTGTTCAGCATTATCAGCAGCATCTACATCTTTCTCTAACTAAACTGTTCTTTTTTTTTTTTTACCTTACCATCCTTTTGTAGTAATTACTAAGATCACAACTATATTTTTCCTATTCTTTTATTACAAACATACACTGAAATTGCTTAAATAATAATAGAAGCCTAAGTGTGGCCTATGATAA
>RJWJ010013887.1:0-39011 GCA_004363605.1 Indri indri | reverse complement strand
AAAAAAAAAAAAAAAAAAGCTATTTTCCTAATAAAATTTTTCAAACAGCACCATATATTTTGCTTTAACTCTGAAAAAAATTTATATTAATTAATTTATAGTAATTATTTTACATTAATCATTTATATTAAAATAGAATTTAATCTCTAATGATTTATGACATTTTAAAAAGGTAAACATTCATCTCCCAGTCAAGAATGGATATTCCCCCTTCACTATATAATAATCTGGAGAGAACTGCTGATGGGAAATGGTAGGAGATTGGGAGAATGCTACCTTAAGCAGGAATATTGTTTTCACATGTGTTACTCCTATAGTTCAATACCTTTTCCAGATATTTATGTTTAGAACCATTGTGTCCAGCAAATATAGCAAAACTAGGGAAGATTTCTTGAAATAAAATACAAGCAACTTGCACCAACTGTCGTTTTTTCAATTTCCACAAATTTCCTGAAATACCATTGCAACTCTTACCTGCTGAAAATGACAAATAAAACTTAAAAAGAACAGAAAACACAGGGACATAAGATTACTCAGGAGGATTTGTTTTCCACAACTCCTTTAGAGAACAGCAGGGATGTTCTAATGGCAGCAAATCACCCAGAGATCCACTATGTGTTTTCCATGCATTTTTGTATCAAAAGGCCAGGATTAGGGTGAGGCAAGTAAGGCACCTAGAGTGTAAAATTTAAGGAAGAATAGCTCTCATCTTGTTTCTTGGAGTGATAACTAATTATTGTTGATAATCATTAAAAAAAAAAAAAAAAACTAACTGGTAAACCTGCTATCCTCTCCTTTAGGGGTGATTCATTTCCATATACTTTTGTATCTTCCTCAAGCATCAGTTGCACTCGTGTTACCTGCAGTAAAAATCCACAGAGATCCTTTGATAATACTGCCTCCCTTCCGCCCCTCCTGCTCCAACTTTTAGCATGTTTTTTACATACTATCAGGATCTGCTGACTTAGATGTTATACAAAATAACACTGTCTAGTAACAGTAAATATATATGTAACAGTTAATCTACGCTAGCCCCTCTTGAAAACATCTGCACATTTTGACATTTGATTTTCTCAACAACCCTATGAGTTAAGCACAATTATGACCTCCTTTTTGAGATGAGTAATACATGATAAATATCTTCCCAAGGTCTTGTGGCCCATGAAGGGCAGATTGGCTCTGGCATCTGTGCTCTTAAGCATTAAGCTATATTGCCTTGTAAAAGATACTCTGTTGGGGTTTTATCCTAAATATTAAGGTTTATCTCTGTCTTTTTAGAGGCATGCATATTTTATAATTGAATTTTGTGGGTGTTGCTGTTGTTTGCTGCTGCTGCTTTTCTTGTTGTTCCTTTTCTTCCATTCGTATGCTTATTCTACCCTTGCTTGGACGTCATAGCTAAGACTTTTTTTTTTTTTTAACTGTGTTGAACTGAGTCCCAGTTCAGGACTTCAAATTTTGTCCTGGAGTGTTTTTCTATGGTTTTTATTGCTTGAAGCCTCAAAAAAGATCAAAAGCAAGCATTTCCCAGAAATCATTCATACATAAAAGTCCAGACAGTGTAGTTTAAAGACACAGTTTGCAAAGATTTGCACTATGAAATCTTTCAATATATCTGTACCAGTGAAGCATGCCAAATCATGCATTTTATGGGAAACCTTTCTTTGATTTCATTTATTGGGAAAGTACAAAAAACGTTCTTAGGACTAATTCAGAATCTTTCCAAGTTTTCTTAAATGCAAGAGAAAAGTATTACTAGGGCATTATAACAACTCATAAAACATGTACTCATGTATTTATTCATTCATTCAACCGACATTTATTTATATGAACAGGTAAGAGTTTGAACTTTGGCCTATCATTTACTAGCTGTGTGATCTTGAGCAAGATATCTAATGATTTAAGTTTCTATAAAAAAAGAAATACAAATAGCATCTCTCTTAAATGATTACCTGGGTCATTAAATGAGGAAATGCACAAAACACATTAGTAAATTATTAAAATTCATCTCATTTCTTAAGGCTTTCTCTTCTAATCTACCCAGAACTCCACTGCCACATGAATGAATAATTTGATGGCACAAAATCCATCCATCCTTGCAGTAGTTTTTTCTTACTGAATAACAAATAATCTCCAAATTTATCATTCTAAAAACAACAAGCATTTATTATTCACATAGTTTCTCAGGGCGAGATATCTAGGAGAGTTTTGCTGGGCAATTACGGTTCAGGGTCTCTCTCATGTGGTTGCAGTCAAGCCATTGAGTGGGGCTGTAGTATCTGGTGGCTTGATTGCAGCTGGAAGATCTGTTTCCAAGCTTACTCATTTGGCTGCTGGCAGGAGACTTCAGTTCTTCATCATGTGTGCCTCTCCACAGAACTGTCTATGACGTGCGTTCCCAAAAATGAGTAATGAGAGAGGGAGACAAAGAAAGAGAGAGAGAAAAAGAGAGCAAGATGGAAGCTACAGTATGTTTTATAACCTAATGGTGGAAGTGGCATACATCACTTCTGCCATATTCAGTTAGTTACATAAACAAACTATGGTACAAAATGGGAAGGCACTACAAAGTGTATGAATACCAGTAAGTTGCAATCATTGTAGGGTATCTTGGAGGCTGATTACCACAATCATCACCCCCCTATTAACAAAACTTTACAAAGTTCTCTTGTTTTTTGAGTTAAGTTATAATTCTTTATTCTGGTTCTCCACCGCTTGACAAAAGTCCTTCACACCACTTCCTGTGCCCTCCCATACTCTCCTACCTGGTATTCTTTCCCATGGCTCTGATTTATAGGTTGCATGCTAGTTCTTAAGCAAACCACTCACACCACAAATTCCATGATTTGCTTACTACATTTTTTTCCTGCTAAACTGCCCTATCCTCTCTTCCCCAGGAATTGAAACTCTCCCCACTGATTCAAAGTCCAGTCTAAATTCCAACCTCTTCGTGAAAACTTTCTGATTCTTACAATGGATGTTTTCATGTTTTTTTTTTTTTTTCTGAATCCCAAGAACCATTTCTATAAACTTCTTACATGGTAAGTATCTTATGCTGTCTGATATTTTATTCTAGTATTTATATCCTTTGCTTGTCTTCTTAAATTGATGAGGTAAGATTATGAGACTGACTCTTCTTTGCTTCCCCTTCAGTGCCTATCAGTGTGAGTAGGTATGACGTACACATAAGCACGTGGTCTAATTGAATCGAATCACTTAATGCATGCTGGTGTGGAAAGAGTAATAAAGGAAGGGCAGTTTCATGACTTTCAATGGGATTGAGTTCTAGATCTTGTTAATTCCCTTTACTTTTGCCAACAGATGGACAGGTAACAGGCTCATTAGGTTAATTTTAAAGATGTGGATTTGGTTATAATTTTAAATGGACAAAACACATTTTATTGTGGATAACTGTGCTAAAATGTCATTTAATGGTATACACTTAGGCAGAGAAATGTTCGTTGAAGGCAACAAAGGGCAGATAATAGCATTAATTCTCTTCTTTTTATTCTCTACAGAATATTTTCTAAGTATAGATATCAGTAGGACAATCTGACATATTGAAAAATTTTCCTTATATTTAGGACAGCTCTATTAGAAGAAAAGACAAGCTCAAGTAAACTGTAAGATAGATTTCAGTTTTACAGTTTATTTTTTGAAGGCAAACATAAAAACAGGTACAACAGTTGGATATTTTTAATTTTTAATGAGATCATAATGTGGTGGGCATGCTAGGATAAGGTGATCAGATATTGCTGTCTCATTTTCCACTTTCTGATTTTAATGTTTTATAATTGAGTAAGCATAAAAGAGACTATCAAACATCATTTTACACTTATCTCTAGAGAAAAACAATAGCAGTCGATAGTATTAGGCAAATGCCTTATCTCACACGTTGCTTCAAGTTTACAGAATTTGTTCTCCAGTTTCAGGAAAAATTTAATAAAGCTAGTATTGTAAGGAATACACCTTAGATATTTCAAAATATAACGCAGGCTATATTTCTGAAGCCTATGCTATTATTGAATCTTAAAAGGAGAAAATAATTCTTATATCTAAAAGAGGCATGTCTTCTTTATTCAACAGTGTGTTTATAAGCTAGTCTGCATACTGCCTTGTAGCATTAAAAAAATCTAGAAGTTTCCTTCTCAGACCCAACTCAGAGACATGGCAATTTTTTCAAGTATATTGTAGATATTACTGTTTCCCACCTCTGCTTCCTGAGTCAGACTAAAATAGATGCTTCAGGTTATCCCTGCACTGGCATTGAATCTCAGTGAATTGCCACGGTCTGTCTCTATCCTTCCCCTAGTAATGACAGCACCTGCTCCAACCAGACTTTTTGCATATATTATCTCATTTAATTTTGTTTCACAATTCCAGCATGCACATGTATGATAACTCCCATATCTGAGACAACAAAATTGAGTAGCATATCAGATTATCAAAATTAAAAATAATATCCCATGTGAACAAGGAGAGAAATACTAACAAAGAACTAATGAAAATACTAATGAAGAAGTGAAGGAAAGCAGCTGTTTCCATAACCATATTTAATTTAAAGTGGTTTTAGAACTTTTGTGTTGAAGTTGAATCATTTATAGGAAATTTAAGAAACAAAATGCACATACATTTAACTATTGGATATCTACACACTTCAGGTGACCACATCAAAAATCTTATTGCATATGAAAATACTGGATATAGTAGAATGCAATGAAAATTAATTTTGTCTTCCATCACAGCCCTTTAAGCTCCAGTCTGATGGATCCCTTGAAGGAACACCTTACTTCCTAGATTCCATCCCCGTATCTGCTCCTGGAAATTCAATTAGTCAAAGTGGATACTGAGCTGAAGATTACAGAATAGATTTGGCTAGCTCTTAGCAAGTCCTTCTCTTTAATTGGTGCGATAAGCAGACGTCTAAAGTCCCCCAGTGATCTCCACCTCCTGGTATTCACAGCCTTGTGTAACTCCCTGCCCCCTTGAATTTGGGCTGGAATTAATGACTTTTTAAAATCAATATCACATAACAGGAATGACATCACTTCCGTGACTAGGGCACAAAGGAGCGTGACTTCATCTTGCTAGCAAGCTCTTGTCTGCTTGCCTTGACACAAGCTGCCATTTGGAGAAACATGCATGGAAAGGAATTTTGGGCAGCCTCCAGCTTAGAGCCAGCTAGGAACTGAGGCTCTTAGTCCAACAGCCTGCAAGGAATTAAATCCTGCTAACAACCATTTTAGCTTGGAAGTGAATCCTTTGGGGTTACTACAGTGCAGCCATGGCCTTACTGAAGCCTGTGAGAAACCCTAAGTAGGGGTCCCATCCAATACATTTCCAGATTCCTGATTGAAAGAAATTGTGAGATCATGAATGTTTTATTATACAGCTGTAATTGTTCATAAGGCAATTCTTGATAAAGCCATGAGATCCGGAATTATTTTTATCAGCTATATTAAAGACCAAATATATAATTTTTTGAAACTTTTTCTTTGTTTTTCTTTTTTTACTTTAAACATTTGCATTATTCTACAAGCACATACAACCACTATGAGGAAAATGTATTACTTCAGAAAATATTTATTAAGTATCTACTATGCACTAAACAAAATTCTAGGCCCCTGGGATAAAGACATGAACAAAACGCAAAATCCCTGCCTTCATGGAATTTATCTCTTGTTGGGGAGCTACATTAAATAGGATAAATATGTAAAATATATAGTATAATGGATATTAAAAACTGAAAGAAATATAGAAATGATATAGAGAATGGGGGCATGACATATCCATTGGAAAATAAATTTTATAGCGTGACCAGGAACATCCTAACAGAAAAAGTGACTTTTCAATACAGATCAGAAGGAGGCTAGTCATAAAAACATTTTAGGGAAGCTTTTCCCTACACAAATGTAATAATAAGTGCAAATTCACTGAGGTGGAAACGGATCTAGCATGTTTGAGAAACAGCTAAAAGACCAAAGTGTCTGGAGCAGAGTGATTAAAATAAAAAGTAAAAAAATAAAACATTGAGGGGAGAGAAAAGTGGATCATGTAAGGAATTTAACTTTTACTCTGATAAAGATGGGACACCACTGAAGGGGGTAGAGGAATAAGAAGATCTTTTACACGTTGAATTAATTAACTAGGCATCTAATCTGAAAATAGCTTCCAGGGAAAGGGCAGGAGCAAAAACATCAGTTTCATGGCTATTTCAGTTATATAAATCATAGATAATGATGATGATGATATGCATATAGGCCACACATGCATATGCATAAGCACACAACACATACATATACATAGAATAAATACACATAGAATACATAGATTTTAAAGTCTATTGGGATATAATTTAATTGCAATAAAATGCACTTGCTTCAATTCTAAAGCTTTGGATTGGATTTGGACAAATGAAGACAGACACTCATGGGACCACCATTCCAATCAACACAGAACATTTCCATCACCCAAAGAGATTACACAAGCAACCACTAATGTGCTTGTTGTCCGTAAAGTTAATTTTGTGTGTGCTTAAATTTTATATAAATAATACCATGCAATATATATTTCTTTTTTCTGCTTGCTTTCATATATTAACAGCATGTTTTCTGAGAAAGATCCATGTGTTTGAATGTATATATAGTTTGTTCTTTTAATTATGGAGAGATATTCCATTGTGTAAATATACACCATGTATTTATCCATTCATATATTGATGGACATTTGTTTTCCAGTTTGGAAATATTTTAAGTAAAACTTCTATGAACATTAATACACAAGTCTTTTATGGACACATGTTTGCATTTATTTTGGGTAAGTACCTAAGAGTGAAATAGCTGGATTTAGGTAGCAAATGCATGCTTCTAAGTAACTACCAAACTCTTCTCTAATGAGCTGAATAATTTCAGATTCCCATCAGCACTTTTTTTCAATGTTAATATCAGTCTTCCATAATTTTATCAATTGTATTATCTGCGTAGTCGTATCTCATTATTGTTTTGTTTTTACATTTCCCTCAAGACCAATGACGTTGAACATGTTTTCATGTGCTATTTGCATATATCCTATAATAATGTGAAGTATCTGAAACTTTTGCCCAATTTTAAAATAGGTAAAATACATACATATATACATTGGAGATGTGTGTGTGTGTGTGTGTGTATACATATGCATATATATATATATAAAAATATAAAATCCTGGATGACATCTCCCTCTAACTTAATCACATGATGACAATAAACCCAATTGTGTATATGCATATACACATATGCATGTATGTATTGTGGCCATTTTATTCCAATCTGTGGCATATTTTTTTATTTTCTTAATTATGTTTTGAAGGGTAGAGGTTTTAATTCTGAAAATGTCCCACTTTATTTTTCTTTTAAGGTTAGTGCATTTTGTGTACTAAGTAACCTTTTTAGTGTTAACTTTACAAATGTTTTTTATTTCCCATTATTGGTTACATTATTAAGTGATTATAATAACATTTTCTGCCATTCCTGTGATAAAAGTCCAAATTGCTTGCCATGTATTGAGCAGATTAGTAAGAAGAAGCTGCTTCCTGCTGAAATAAATTGACAACTTATTCAGCCACGTGTTCTTTAAAAAGTGTCAGAGTTATAATGAGGCAGAGTTAACCAAATTTTAATTTGTGAATAGTTCAAAGCATTTGATATGTTGATATGTTGATGTGGAGAGTGAGAATCATTTAAATGGGGTTAAGTAAATCTACCAATTTTTCTTTCTCTTCTCTTTATTTCCTTATTCTCTATCCAAAGGTAAACACCTAAGAGAGGTAAATAAATGTATGTCTGCTTATGCAAACATATAGGGATGCCTATTGCAGCATTAGAAAATCAATAAGAATTGAAAATTAACTATGCTACCTTTATTCATTCAACAACCAAATATTTATTGAGTGCTACCATGATATCACTATGTGTAACTCCATAAACTATTCAGAAAAAAAGACATATAGACCCATACCTGTAAAATAATTGGAGAAGTGCTAGGATATATTGATGTAAGTATAATTATGGAGGTCCATAGAATGTGTTTTCCCAAAGTAATTAAAAGTATCCAACATTTTTGAGAATGAGAGATTTTATATATAAATATACACACACACACACACATAAAATCTCATTAAGCAATTTATTAATGCTTGAATCATGAGTCAACTAATTTAGCCCTCTGCTATAGGTACTATTACTATTAATCACATTTTATAAGTGTAAAAAAATGACATAGAGGTTGCAACTTGGTCACGTAAGTGTCACAACCGCAATTAAAATTCAGGCTGCTTGGCCCTAAAGTCCACACTTTTACATGCAATGTTTATATCTCCTATTACTTTCTGGAGGACTCAGGCCATGCTTTACAGAGGAGGTGACATTTTAGCTAATTGTGAAATGATAATCTGGAGGATAATGGAAGGAATTCTAGGCAAAGAGAAGGGATGATACAAAGGTATGACATACAAAACTTCAGTGTGTTTTCATAATTTATAAATTCTTGAGGGGCTATAATAATGTAGAGTCAGCATATGTGCAGGAAGTACAGCTCTTAATAGTAGTTAGGAGACCAGCTAATTATATGGAAAAATTTATGCCTTTGCACTTCAACCTGTTTTTTCAGATGGTCTCAAGCTAACTTAAGCATTAAATTGAGAGAAAAAGATGAATAGGCAACAAATAAAACACAATAACCTTTCAGTGTCTAAACTATGTCTAAAGGAGATCTTCGACTTGAGACTTTGAACATAGAAATGATTAAAGCAAAGTGACCACAAGAAACCTATTAAGATTTGAGGAATTTATATTTATAAATGAAACAAATCCTCATTCCCAAATTCTGATTTCTTAGCTTTTTTTTTTTTTTTTTTTTTTTTTTTTTGAGATAGAGTCTCACTCTCTTGTCTGGGCTAGAGTGCCACGGCGTCAGTGTAGCTCACAGCAACCTCAAACTCCTGGGCTAAAGCGATCCTCCTGCCTCAGCCTTCCAGGTAGCCGGGGCTACAGGTACGCGCCACCATGCCCGGCTAATTTTTTCTGTTTTTAGTTGTTTTCTTTCTATTTTTAGTAGACGGGGTCTTGCTCTTGCTCAGGCTGGTCTTGAACTTCTGAGCTCAAGCCATCCTCCTGCTTCAGCCTCCCAGAGTGCTAGGATTACAGGTGTGAGCCACCACGCCCGGCATGATTGCTTAGCTTCTAAATCAACTCACAGGCCCCCAAACTTACACTAACAAAAAACCATCTACAGTTGTACAGCCTCCAAGAAAGGCCTCTTTTTAAATGGTATCACATGTGTCCATTGAGAATCGAAATATAACAATTAACCTGCCCAAAAGCTGAAGTCATGTCCACAAAGTAGGACTGCCAGATTTAGCAAATAAAAATGCAAGACACCTAGTTTAATTTGAAATTCAAATTTACCTTGGCAACCTGTATTTTATCTAGCAACTAGACCACAGAGGACAATGGGAAAGGGAGGTCGTCTCAGAGATTAAAGCAGCAGCTGCCTTGCATGTTCATCAAGGTCTATGGCCAAAACATGAAATAGTCTCAATTCCTGCCCAGGAATGCTTGATAATTGTGATAGATAAATGACTGCTACATATTTGCCCCCTTTCCTTTTAGGAATGTGAATTTTTCTCAGTTTGCATGTCTGACTCAATCATTGTTTACTGGGTATGAATGTGAGTGGTACAATTAACTTGCCTTTCAGTTTCCATACAGTCAGTTAATGAATGGCTGTATCCATGAATGGCTAATGAAGGGGATGACACATTCCCCAAATATCCTGGGCTTTGAGGGAGATATAATAACTGCTGGAATTCATGGTTGTCTCTTTTAGGGATGGAGTGTGAGTGGTCTATAGTGAGAGAAAGTGCATGTAGATAGTTGATGCTCAATGAGGCAGATGGTGATTAGTAACTTGTGTCTCCTTTTCACATACATTTGCTTTTTCGAAAAATATTTTTGGGTGGGCATACGGACTCCTAGATAAAGGCTTTTCCAGCCTTCTTTACAGGTAGGTGGCTCTGTGGCTAAGTTGTAACCAATGGAATATGTTTAGAAGTTATATGTGCAATATCCAAATTATGTACTCTAAAAGAAAAGAAGTATATTATTCCTTTTCATTTATCCCTTCCTTTTGGCTATAAGGCAGATTTGACGGTGGGAGTTGAAACAGCATACTGGACCACAAAATAAAACCTGCATATCGAGAATGGGAAAGCAACAAACTAGGAGCCCATGTCTCTGATGATAACAAAACTGCCTTCCCCTAAATTTTACATATAAAAATAATCTATCTTGTTTAACCACTTTCATTTAGGGACTCTTTAATATAGAAGCTACAATATTCTAATGTAAGAATATACACATCTATGTAGGGGTTAAAATGTTCATACAGGATGTGAGGAATTCAGGAAAAGCTATAATAAAACCTACTATGTGCATATGGAGTTGGAGGTTCTTAACAGCCTAATTAGGTAATGAGATTTTGTCAATTTTCATATGATCTTAAGATAATAAGAAAAAGATAAACATTAGTGCAATGGCTTATGTAAAAATTTTAAATGTGGTACAGAAAACTTAGCCAAGTAAAATAAAAGAGGGAAAAGAGACAAGTGGATGTTGTAAATATCAAAAAGTTAATTAAAAATCCCAATATGATAGCCCAATAGATATGTAGAGTAGGAAACATCATATTTCCTAAGAGAAGGAAGACAAATAGTGGAAGACATGAAAAATAATAGTAATAAAAGTAACAATATAAAAATAACAATAAAAATCATTAAAATAGCAACCATCCTCTGAAAACAAAATATACACCATATGCGTGGTTTATATTATTTACCAGTATTAGGTTATAATCTTAACAATTCTATGAAGTAGGTGCTATTAATATTGTCCCCCGCATATCTAATATTGAACTTTGTAACTAGAATGACAAGTCCAAGGTCACTGAGGTAGTATATAACCAAGCCAGGTTTCAATCCCACTTTTTGACTCAAGAGCTGATACTACTTTTTCCTTACAAAGTATAAGCAAAATTGGCTCATTAATAACTCAACAAATGCAAATTAATGCAATTTATAAGTCTGTAAAATAGATTCTACTAATAACACATAATGCTGATAAGGGTTTTAAAGAACACCTACTCCAATTATTCATGATAGTTTTAAATTAGTATTACGAATTTGGAAACAATTTGTAAAAATAAATCCTAAATTATTTACAGCAGTATTTTGAAGAAGCAATTATTTAACAAAAAAAAAAAAAGCAAGACATAAGTATAGAGAGCTACTCTAAAAAATAGAGCATTAAGAGGATAAAAGATTCAAATTCTAATTATAAACTGACCAGTAGAACAAAAATGGAAATCACATTAGTTATTTAAAAAACAGAAAGAAAATAAGGCATGGAACATAAATTGAAGTAACATATTTAATTGAAACAAAATACTTGAAACCACAACATAACATATTATAGTGGAACTAAGATAAAATGTCTATAATAATAATTAATGTAAAGGAGCTATATATATGTATCAAAATAATGAGATATTTACATTACATTTCAAGGTAAAACCTAATTTTATGCTGTATGCACATATATATGTACATCATATATATACATATGTAATAAAAATAAATGAATTTTAGAAGCATTTGCAATCTCATACATTGGGGGAAAACAACCTGCACTCAAAAGATGAAATCAATCGTTTAGAAAAAAATACAGAAATAGCAAACAAATTCAAGGATTGATTCTTTGATACAACCACGTAACTACATGTCATCAACTAGCTGTATTAACAGAAACAAAAGTTGAGGGGGAAAGCCAATAAGGCAAAAAATAAGAAATGAAAGGGAGAAAATAACCACAGATACATATGAAATTAAGAGTACTGATAATACTTTGCTCAACTCTACGTAAAACATAATTCAAATGAGAGCAAGTTCCAGATTATGATAATTAATAGCCCTAATTCAAAAGAGGTAGAAAAAGTACAGATTGTCATAAAATAAATTAAAGCAATAAAAATGATAATTTTGAATCTCCTGTCCACTTACATCCCTGTCCCAATCCTTATTTTATTGAAATGATAAACAACAGTAGACACAGCTTTAATAGAAATCATAGGGTCCATATATAAAATAAAAGCTGGTGGAAACCATATTTAATTGATTTTTTATATTAAAGTGGGAATACACATCTAGAAAAATTGTATACGCAATTATTAAAAAATACCCATTAACTTTGTTGCCTATGTGCATGTTTTCCTGAGGTAATTATTTTGGTAATTTGATTAATCTTGTACATCTGTCTTCTTTTCCCTAATTACCTATATAGTTACAGAAACATTATACGTGTTTCAATTCTTTCTAACTAGTAGTTCTCTACTGAATCATAGATAAAGGAGGAATTATTTCTTTATTACAAATAATGTTACAAAGCTCCTTGTCAATATATTAATATAAAATAGAGATTTCATTAGAGAACATATTTAACTTACTGGCGATTTTTCTATTCATCCACATTGCTCAATATCTAATTATTATTTATTGAATTGTTTACTGCTTTTTCCCCATAATGGTTAGTATCAAAGAATTAAGACCTGAGGGGAACGTCAATATAATTTGATATAAGCTTCCCCCAAGGAAAAATTACCTGGATAATATTTTTTACCAAGTACCATTCTATTTCATTCAATTCCATCAGTGATGAATAAAATATAATACTCGATGCAGCCATTTCTATCATTGAATCTCTGCAATCGTTCATTCCATGTTGTTTCATGTTATACTGTCTGGGAGAAGAATACCCTTATGATAAACCCAACTGTACCTGTTCAAAAACAATTATATACCCCTTACAGCTAATTTTCCCAGGGCTTACTACTCTTGGTTTCTTCAGACACTCTCTTGCCCCATTCTGTGTCCTGCCAGTGGGTCCCACATAGCTTTGTTCTAGATAGGTCAGAAAAATACAATCAAGCTTGTAAGCTTGTTGGTAGCAAAAAAGCCAATTTATAAAAGCATCAGGAGAATGAGCTTCCCTATTTCTAAGCAAGGGACATTTTTATGTGTTGATTCCAATAAGTAGGATATGGACTTATGAGCACTTGATTTATGGACACTGCTCTCAAATGAGCAAACACACCTGAGCTACCTGAGGAATTATCTACATGCAAGCCATTTACAGCCCCTTTATAGACACGTCAATCCTTCCACTGTTGTTCTTTTCCTTTCTTGAATGCACAACCAACTCCTAAATCCTTGAGTTGTGAGTTGGAGTGCATTGATTCACTCATCTGTTAGTAATTTGTAGCATTGTTCTCTGTATTTTGATGGCTCTTCTCGATACCTTTGGACTGTGACAAATATTACTTAATCTATAACATAACATTTTATATCAACTAATTAAACATACTGCATTAGTATAAATAAACATTTTCTGTACAGTATCTTTCACCAAATATAATTTATATATTTAAAGTGTAACCAAACTATTTCCCTATTTTTATTATCATAAATTACATCCAAAGCAGTTTTATCCAAACCAGTACTACTAATATTCGCCATTTCAGCTCTTAGGCAAGGTTCACACTCTACAAGGCAAATGGACTCTTACAGATCTCTTCCTATTAGTTTTGGATTCCAGTCCTGGTTTCATCACTTAACAACAGGATGGGCATGGGAAAATTAATTCCATAAAATGTTGATTAAGAATATGAACCATTTAGATTAATGTGAATATTAAAGATAGTAAATATAAAAATGCCTAAAATAGCACATGATTAAAATAAGTGCTCAATTTATGATAGTTATTATCATTTTCTTCTTTAGGTCAACCAAACATTATCATCATCTTCCTCCTCCTCCTCCTCTTCCTTCTATTTTACACTAGTGATGCTATTTTGAGTTCTAATTCTATTTAACAAAATTTATCTTTTCTCAATTTTGAGTTATTCAGATATTTTAAGTTTGCATCCATGTCAATCCAAATCAGGGATTGACTATCTTAACACTATTGGCAGAATACTATACCACTCACTGACAGCTGAAGTCTTTCTTGGTGTTGCTAAGATGGCATTAAATGTCCATCACAGATGGCCCCTACATATCCTGTCATTATCTTTTTATTATTAATATTATTCATTATTTTGCATTGTATTAATAATTGCTGTTTGATTGACTGTTTTCTCCAAATAGAGAGTATGTTCCTGGAGGGACACTGTGTCCCTTGTGTCTAGCTAGCACAAAGGAGGCAAGCACAAATCTAGCACAAAGGAGGCAATCAACATAATTGTTTCTTATTTCTTTTTAAACTTTCTGAAGAGTTCTTATGTTCATTAATTTTTTTCTCAATATTCAATTTTTATTCTTATTTAGATATTTCAGTGCATGCAATTTAGTTTAGTTTTTCTTCACCATTTTTTTTCCTTCGTTTCTGGAGGGGAAAAAAAAGTTACTTGACAACTCTGTGTTCAGTATGGGGCTTTTTATTAAGTGAGTTTCACTAATAATGAGGGCTACCAAGTGCTAGAAGTCTTAGCACTTCTTACTCACCCAAGTATGTAGAAATTCTACCAGTCAAGTATGTATACAAACCTCTTCATATCCTTCACATGTAGTTATTAAGTTAATCCAAATACTTGAAGCTCTAAGTTTAATTCCTACTTTCCTCAGTGGCCAACTATCAGGAAAGACAAAACACTTGGGTTTTTTTTTTTTTTTTTGCCATGATTACTTACTCCTCTTTTTTTTTTTATTTCAGAATATTACGGGGGTACAAATGTTTACGTTACATATATTGCCTTTGCCCCACTCAAGTCAGAGCTACAAGTATGCCCATCCCCCAGACAGTGTGCACTGCACCCATTAGATGTGAATATACCCATCCCCTCCTCCCTTCTCCCACCTGCCTGACACCCAGTGAATGTTACTACCATATGGTGCACATAAGTGTTGCTCAATTAATACAAGTGTGATGGTGAGTACATGTGGTGCTCGTTTTTCCATTCTTGTGATACTTCACTACTCAACATACACTGTAGGCTAAGCATTTCTCTGGCCTGCTTTATTGGTTATCCTTATTCTTTCTTCCCATCAGATACTTATTGAAACCTTACTCTATTGATGTTTCTCTTCTATTCTCTTATTAATTGAACATTTATTCTTTTTATATCTTTAATTTTAGTGGAATATTGCAATAGAGGCATAGTCATTTGTTCAGTCTTTCATCTATACTTTCAGCAAAGTACTTTTTGACTGAGGAATCTAAGGTTCCTTGGGAGAAATTGGGAAGGGAACAGTCTCTGTTCACTGATTTATAAAATTTGGACAATGGGGGTTAAATAAACTATACAATGAAATGTAGGTTTGGGGTGTAGAAAGTTTTGAGAACAGTACAGGGTAACTATATCCTAATAGCTTCCTGTCTCATCCCTGGGATTCAAATTCAATTTCTTCATAATGGCAGCTTTGATATGAAAATACTGACCTAATCCTAATTAACTTTGTATAGTTGACATACAATATAACTTAATAGACAAGAGCTAAGTTTGTCCTTGATACATTTATATTTACCTGCATACTTGCAAATTCATTCTATTAATGTGATCCATGCATGTAACAGATGCTTGACAATGAAGACTTCTGACTCTTTTAGAGCCTACATGATCATAATTAAATGATGGCTAAAACGAGGATCTAAATTCATTGTATTACTATTTTACCACGAGAAACAAATGATAGAAGTAAGCATTGCATTTTGTCAACTTTTCACTGAGGTAATATAAGAGAGTACTAAGCCTGAATAAGTGTGATGGGGAGGAGTGAATTGATTTGGGCTAGTAGGAAATGTAGTTATAAGAGACATTTACATACCTAATTAGTATGCAAGAAGGTATGAAATGCAAAAGGGCCTGAGATAAAATTAATGGATTAATAAATTCTGAGAGCAGAAAAAGCCATTAACCATTGTGCTCAAAAACAAAATAAGCACATGCTGCAACCTTTCTTATCTTGGTTTGAGGAAAAAATTGATGTGCTGGGAATAGCAAAACATAAGAAACCATATTTGCAACTGATGGAAACGAAATATCTCGATTTACCAAATTCTCCTAGAACTTCTCATAAAGAAAATAAATATAATTTCTACAGAAACACACATTTGGGACCAAATTGATATCATTTCATATTATTGAGTATAACTGTGAGGTTTTCCTATGACTTGAATTTAATCCTGAGTGTATCATTGATTACTATTTCTTGCTACGGTGTGATGTTGGCAATAACACATTTGAAAATTTACTCATACATTTCTGCTAATTCTAATAGCAGAAAATATATTTATATACTCATAAATAAATTTCAAGAAATCAAAGGAGTGACATAAAAAAAGCCAATACATATAAAATGTTAATTTCAGAGAAGAGAAAGTTTATTTTGGCTGAGAGGACATAATCAGTCAGGACATTTTAGTTGAAGGCCATAAAAAAGAAACAAAACAAAAACTCAGTGGCCATAAGCTAAAATGAATAGCATTGATTCTCGTAACTGAAGCACATCAGACTGTAATAAAATAAGACCATATAATCTTAGGCTATTTACTAAATATCTGACTTTGGGCAAGTAACCTAAGCTCTGTTTACCTCAGTTTCCTTAGATATAATATTAGATAATAATTATATCTACCTCATAGAGTCCTTGTGAGTCCTTATTAATCTTATGAAGTGCATAGAAGAATGCTTAGCACATAATATTTGTTATATGGGTGTTATTTATTATTAATAGTATTATTATTAAGTATCTAGATTTAGAGTTACTTTCAGGCTCAACTGAATCTAGGCTGTAAGAAATTTCTCATTATAACTTTCTATTTTCTCCTTTTATGCATACATTTTTTGCCATCTTAACCTAAGAAATATACCCAATATTACCCCATGTCAAGATGAGCACCAGTAATAGCCAGCTTCTATCTTACTAGCTTAGCTACTTATTCAGAAAATGAACATTTGCTTTACCCAATAATCTCAACAAAATTTCTAATTAAGTTTCTCATTAGACTAGGTTAGACCATGAGCATACTACAAAATAAACCACTATGGTTAATGGCGTAGTGTCTTTTGTTGGACATGCCTGAGACCTACTCTGACCACTGCAGGTAATGATTAGGTCAACTGCTTTCACACAATGTGAACTAGAAGTGGAAGAGAGAGGTAGATCTCCAAAGGAAAATTGAAATGCCACTACAGAAGAAAGTAAAAATACGTATACTGAGTGCTCTATAATCACAGATATCCATGTTATAAGAAATCAAGGCAGATTAAGAATTAAGTAAAATAACTGATTTATGAATGATCTTGGCCTTTAGCCACCTCTCTCTACAACAAATTTACTGTGATGCTGTGATGAAGATCAGCAGGCTACTTTTTCTAGGGTCCTTTGAGTGGGATTCCTGTTAGGTTCTACTATTGAATGGTACTAAAAAAACAGAAAGGCAAGAGAATGAAAGATGGGACCTCCTTTTTCCTGTTTGTCTGCTGTTCTTGCTTGCATTCTCCCAAAACAGCCCTTTGCCCTAGGGGCAATAATTGATTTCAACTTACTGATTTTTTTCAGCAGCCCCAGAAGCACCTCTTCAGGGGTAGCAGCAGCAGTTGAAACACATCCCCTTGATGAGAAAAACCACCAGCCAGATTGTCTCTGCAAGAAAGATAGATTTTAGATGAAAGTGAAAAAAATAAACAGGCAGACAAACATAGAACAGATGAGGGTCAGAAGGAAGGGTGCCTGAAACTACAGGAGACTCCACAGGAAGAAGTTGCGGAGCAGAACTGGAAGGAGAAAGGTGTTGGCAGGGTCTAAACCCCTAGAGGCTTGGAGACCAGTGACAAGGTTAGGTGGAGTAGTTAAATCTCCCCTCCCTTTCATCTTGGACTGCTGGTGGGCTCCTAAGCTGCTGGAGAGACCCACTAACACCAGCCCAGAGACAGCTGCTGCCAGTGAGCGGTGAGCTTCTTGCAGACAGGGCACCAGGCTCCCAGCTCCCTTGGGGCACCTCCCACCTCACTGACACGAGGCATACTGCTTCATTCTCGCCTTCCTTTCCACTGAGAGAGGCAATTTAGCCACCACCTGGAGGCATCTGCAAGGAACGGGACCTTTCCTTTTGGGGCCCTACAGCAGACTGAGGGGTATTCGGACTGTGAGCTCCCTTTACCTGCTGGCCCTGCCAGGTGCTGCTTACCTGTGACTACAGCAGAGCAGGGCAAATCCTGAGATGGAGAGACATTAATCCAGCTTGGACACCCTTGGGTGACTTGAGACCAGCACTATTCTCCCTGTCAGAGTCAGGGATTGATCTCTGGGGCCTGGGGGAGAGGCCTGCAGACCAGATCCCGGACACCCAGGTATTGATCACATTGCCCGGGGGCACAGAATGGATATTTGTGAACTAGTCTACTGAGGTGTGTGTGCCTTCAGGGGCAGATCATAGTGAGTCTAGCTGCAGCATGCTTGAGAGGAACCTCCTCACACAGGAGGGCCATGCTGCTAGCTCAGGCTGTGATCCTGGGGCAGGGAACCTCCTGGTTCGCATCACAGTCGGGGGAGATCTGCTGGCTTGAGGTCCTGCCTGCTTACTGGCAGAGGCCCAAGAGAAACCACAGAATAGGGAAGGGTGCAAAGGAGTGAGGCCTGCACCAGATTGCATGTCTCAGACAGCCCTGCCCCTAGATGCAGACTTTTTGGCTGAGTGGGGCCATTTCAGCTCCTCCCTGGCAGCTTTGCTCAGAAGCAGAGAACAGACCTTTGACCCCTGCTAATAGCATTTATGGAGACTGAGGGAAGACTCAACCAACCCAGCCCCACCCAGCCTCACTCCCCCACCTGCCCCGCTGAGGTGGAGAATAAGAACACGCCTGGAAGTCCCAGGGCCCCACCCACCACCTGAGGCACTAGAGTGCCTCTCCAGAGGAAGGAGAGTTGGTTACAGGACCCAAAAACAACACTGCAGCTTGCTCCTCCCAGCAAGCACCATCTCCTGACAGGGAGGTCAATTTGCACACCCTTTTACTACATCTGCTGACTTATCATACAGGGCATGGTAGAATCTCACCCACCACTTGCTGGCTCAGAAACTAAACTGGGAGTGTCATTATCTAAACAAAAATATACAGGTAAGAAGCAACAGCTGCTCCAGATAGGAAGGAATCAGCGAAAGAACTCTGGAAGTAGGAAGAATCAAACTGAAAGCACATCTACCTCCAAAAGGGAGCACCAGCTCTCTAGCAATGGTTATCAACCAAATTCAGAACACTGAAATGACAGAAGAAGAATTTCATACATGGATTATAAGAGAACACAATGATATTCAAGGGAAAATGGATACCAAATACAAAGAAACCACCAAAAAAAGAAAAAAGAAAAAAAAAATCCAGGACTTGGAACAAAAATTCACTAAAGAAAATGAAATATTAAAGAAAAATTAAACAGAACTTCTGAAAATGAAGAATTTATTCAAGGAATTACAAAACACAGTAGAAAGCCTCAAGAATAGGGTAGATCAAACAGAAGAAAGAATCTCAGGAATTGAAGCTAACACCTTTCACTTAAATAAGTCAACTGCAGAGATAGAGCAGAGAAATAAGAGAAAAGAGCAAAGCCTACAAGAAATGTGGGATTATGTGAAAAGGCCTAACATGAGAACTACAGACATCCCTGAGGGTGAAGAAGAAAATACACAAGGGTTGGATAAACTATTTGAGGATATAATGGAGGAAAATTTCCCAGGCCTTGCTAAAAATCTAGATATCCAGGTACAAGAAGCTCAAAGGACTCCTGGAAGATTCATTGCAAACAGGAAGACAGTCATCAGACTGGCCAAAGTAACAAAGGAAGAGGCCCTCCTATGAGCTGTAAGGCAAAAGAAGCAGGTAACCTACAAAGGAAAACCCATCAGAATAACTGCAGACTTCTCAACTGAGACTTTACAAGCCAGAAGTGACTGGGGCCCCATTCTCACTCTTCTCGAACAGAATACTGGCCAGCCTAGAATCTTGTATCCTGCAAAACTAAGTTTCTTACATGAAGGAGAAATAAAGACTTTCTCAGACAAGCAAAGACTGATGAAATTCATCAAGATAAGACCTACCCCTCCAGGAAGTACTCAGAACAGTGTTACATACGGATCAGCACAATAAACACTCACCAGTATAAAATCATCTGAAAGCTAAAGTTCAAAGGCCAGATACCACAATGCTCAAGAGACAAAACAAAGCAACAAAATTCAACTCAACAGGATGAACAGAAATCTGCCCCACTTATCAATTCTATCAATAAATGTGAATGGGTTGAACTACCCACTAAAGAGACACGGCCTGGCCAAATGGATAAATATAAACAAGCCAAGTATCTGCTGTCTTCAGGAAACATATCTAACCCACAAGGATGCATTCAGATTCAAGGTAAAGGGCTAGAAAACAATATTTTAAGCAAATGGAAGCCAAAAGAAAGCTGGCACAGCAGTTCTCATTTCAGATAACTTAGTCTTCAGATCAACAAAAGTAATGAAAGGCAAAGATGATCACTATATAATGGTAAAGGGTACAATTCAACAGGAAGATATAACAATTCTATATATCTATGCACCTAACTCAAGTTCACCCAGATTGATAAAGCAAATACTACTTCATCTAAACAAAATGATAAACAGTAACACCCTAATAACTGGGGAATTCAATACCACTCTGACAGAATAGGACAGATCCTCCAAACAGAAAATAAACAAAGAAATAATGGACTTAAACAGAACTTTAGTACAAATGGGCCTGACTGACATTTACAGAACATTCTACCCAAAAACAACTGAATATATATTTTTCTCATAAGCTCATGTGACATTCTCTAAGATTGACCATATTCTAGGCCACAAAGCATGTCTCAACAAATTTTTTAAAAATAGAAATTATACTGTACATCTTGTCAGACCATAGTGGAATAAAATTAGAAATCAACTCCAACAGAAATTCTCAACTCTACACGAAGTCTTGGAAACTAAACAATCTTCTGCTGAATGATTATTGCATTAAGGAAGAAATTAAGATGGAAATCAAGAGATTCTTTGAACTACATGATAAAGAGACACAAGTTATCAAAATCTGTGGGACACAGCTAAAGCAGTCCTGAGAGGAAAACTTATATCCATAAATGCCTATATCCAAAAGACAGAAAGATAACAAACCAAGAATCTAATGAATCCTCTCAAAGAACTGGAAAAGGATGAGCAAGCCAACCCTAAACCCTGCAGAAGAAAAGAAATAACAAAGATCAGAGCAGAGCTAAATGAAATCAATAACAAAAAAATTATATGGAAGATTAATAAAACAAAAAGTTGGCTCTTTAAAAAAATACACAAAATTGACATGCCTCTTGCTAGATTAACAAGAAGCAAAAGAGAAAGGACTCTAATAAGCTCAATAAAGAATGAAAAAGGAGAAATTACAACGGATACCATGGAAATACAAAATATCATCTATGAATACTATAAAAAGCTCTATGCACATAAACTTGAAAATGTGGAGGAAATGGACAAATTCGTAGAAACACACAGCCTCCCTAGGCTCAACCAGGAAGAAACAGAATTCCTGAACAGACCAATATCAAGTACCAAAATTGAAGCAACAATAAAAAACTTTCCTAAAAAGAAAAGTCCCAGACGAGATGGTTTCACACCTGAATTTTACCACACCTACAAAACTAGTGCCTATCCTGCAAAAATTATTCCACAACATCGAGAAGGAAGGAATCCTCCCCAATATGTTTTATGAAGCCAACATCACCCTGATACCAAAATCAGGAATTGACACAACAAAAAAAGACCAATATCCTTTATGAACATACATGCAAAAATTCTCAACAAAATTCTAGCAAACCAAATTCAGGTGCTTATCAAAAAAATAATCCATCACAACCAAGTGGGCTTCATCCCAGAGATGCAGGGATAGTTCAACATATGGAAATCTATAAACGTAATTCACCACATAAATGGAAGCAAAAAAAAAAGACCATATGATCCTCTCAATAGACTCAGAAAAAGCATTCAACAAAATTTAGCACCCTTTTATGATAAGAATGCTTAACAAAGTAGGCATGGATAGGACTTAGATAAAAATGATACAAGCCATATATGACAAACCCACAGCCAACATCATACTGAACGGGAAAAAATTGAAAGCATTCCCGATTAGAACTGGAACCAGACAAGGTTGCCCTCTATCATTGATTCTTTTCAACTTAGTGGTGGAAGTCCTAGCCAGAGCAATCAGACAAGAGAAAGAAATCAAGGGTATCCAAATGGGGGCAAAAGACGTCAAACTATCATTCTTTGCTAATGATATGATCTTACATCTAGAAAACCCCAGAGATTCTGCCATGAGATTACTGGAATTGATAAACAAATTCAGCAAAGTCTCAGGTTACAATATCAATATACAGAAATTAGTAGCATTCCTATACGCCAACAACAGTCAAACTGAGAACCAAATCAAAGACTCAATACTCTTCATAACAGCAATAAAGAAAATAAAACACCTAGGAATATATTTAACTAAGGGGGTGAAAGACCTCTACAGGGAGAACTACAAAACACTGAGGAAGGAAATAGCAAAGTCCGTAAATAGGTGGAAAACCATACCATGCTCATGGGTGGGCAGAACCAACATTGTTGAAATATCTATACTACCCAAACTGATCTACAGATTCAATGGAATCCCTATTAATATACCAACATCATTTTTTGCAGATCTAGAAAAAATAATTCTATGCTTCATGTGGAACCAGAGAGGATCCCATATAGCAAAAGCAATCTTAAGCAAAAAGAACAAATTGAGAGGCATCAATTTACCAGACTTCAAGTTATACTACAAGGCTATCATAACAACAACAGCATGGTACTGGCACGAGAACAGAGACATAGACCAATGGAACAGAACTGAGAACTCAGATATAAAACCATCCTCATACAGCCATCTGATCTTTGACAAAGCAGACATAAACATACACTGGGGAAAAGAATCCTTATTCACTAAATGGTGCTGGGAAAATTGGATAGCCATATGTAGAAGAGTGAAACAGGATCCATTCCTATCACCTGTCACAAAAATCAGTGCATGGTGAATAACAGACTTAAACCTAAGGCATGAAACTATAAGAATTCTAGAAGAAAATGTTGGAAAAACTCTTACAGACATTGGCCTAGGGAAAGAAATTATGAAGAAGACCCCAAAGGTAATCACAGCAACAACAAAAATAAATAAATGGAACCTGATCAAATTAAAAAGCTTCTGCACAGCCAAGGAAACTATCATGAGAGCAAACAGACAACCTACAGAATGGGAGAAAATATTCACATGCTACGCATCCAATAAAGGGCTGATAACTAGAATCTATATAGAGCTGCAGAAAATCAGGAAGATAAAAATTAAACAACCCTATCAAAAAGTGGGCAAAGGACATGAAGAGAAACTTTTCAAAAGAAGATAGACTAACGGCCAACAAACATATGAAAAATTGCTCAATATCTCTAATCATCAGGGAAATGCAAATCAAAACCACAATGAGATATCACTTATCTCCAGTGAGAATGGCCTTTATAAAAAAAAGTCCTAAAACAGCAAATGTTGGTGTGGACGAGGAGAGATAAGAACACTTATACACTGTTGGTGGTACTGCAAATTAGTACAACCCCTGTGGAAAGTAATATGGAGATACCTCAAAGAACTAAAAGTAGAACTACCATTTGATCCAGCAATCCCACTACTGGGTATGTACCCAAAGGAAAAAAAGACATTCTATAATAAAGACTTCTGCACTCAAATGTTTATAGCAGCACGATTCACAATTGCAAGATGTGGAAACAACCCAAGTGCCCATCAATACATGAGTGGATTAATAAAATGTGGTATATGTATACCATGGAGTTCTACTTAGCCACAAAAACAATGGTGATCTAGCACATCTTGCATTATCCTAGATAGAGGTGGAGCCCATTCTTCTAAGTGAAGTATCACAAGAATGGAAAAACAAGCACTACATGTACTTACCATCAAATTGGTATTAACTGATCAACACTTAAGTGCACAAATAGTAGTAACATTCATAGGATGTCGGGTAGATGGCAGGGGGAAGAGGGGATGTGTAATTCACACTTAATGGATGCGGTACACACCTTCTGGGGGATGGACACGCTTGAATCTCTCACTTGGGTGGGGCAAAAGCAATATATATATAACCTAAACATTTGTACTCCCATAATATGCTGAATTAAAGAATAATAATAATAATAAAGAAAGAAACACATCCATCTCTCGGAGGTCTGGTCTCAGCACAACAAGGCTATTCCTCTAAGCTTATAGAATTTGATAACACCAATCTCTTCCCTTTGTTCATGTAAGCCTCTGAAGGTAGGGTCTGGGAACTGGAGGTGGCGGAATAGCTGCATTTTGCAGTTATTTCTTTTGGTTTCCACAGTGTTATTACTTTTTTCCTCTATCCTCTATGTGGCCAATTTCCTATATTTATACATAGTCATAGTCTAGTGTTACCGGTTTATGTAAAATGAAATGTTTTATATGATGTAGCCATGGCCTGCCAATAGCAGACATTCTTATAGATTTGGTGATGCATATGTTGCTTCAGAGGCTTTATATCCTATTTTATTGCCCAAATAAGTCTTTTATCCCTATAAAATCCAATACTGGTCTTGTCCCATCATTTCTCTTGATAACTATTGCCCTGTGATGCCTCCTGCAAGGTGTGTTCTTTGTCTCTCCATTTCAGTTGGTAAAGTCATACAGGTTTATCTATATAGAATTCCAGTGGTCCAGTTTACTTCCTATGTGAACCTGGGCAATTTATTTATCTGTGAATATAAGCTTCTTCATATACAAATCAAAGATAATATTTACCTCACAGAGTTATTTAAAGAATTAAAAGGAATACAATTCTAGCAAAGAGAATTTCTCTGGGTATACATTTAACAATGTCAGTTTCTTTTCTCCCACTAAATGTTAAAACTGACTCTGTAGATCAACTAATAAAATTGGATAAGAAAACAAAAATGTGCAAAAGGAGAGAAATTACATCAACAATAATCATTATAAAATACATACATACTAATATTAGAAAATCTGTACAAATTGAGTTTTTTAACAATAATAAATATTATAATTTTTCTTTTATGCTGTGGTTAAGGACCACAACTATTATCAAGGAGAGTCCTATGGCCAGAGAGAAGTGATACTAGTGGTGTTTGTGTTTGAGCCAGCAGGAAATGCTCATAAGAACAGATACCATGCATCCCTTCCCAACTCTGCATTTGATGAAACAATGTTCATAAGCTGAAATCAGTCACAGAAGAAATATTCAACATCCCTGAATTTATCAAGCTAAAATTATAGCTTTTTTTCATAGTGAACTGGTTGCTAAATATTTACTATTAATAAAATACCCACTAGGTGGTATAGGCCCTCACAAATGACAAAATAAAAATTAAACTGCTCAATTTCTATTCTGTTACTCTCTTATTTCTGAAGAAAATAATCTCAAGTTTTAACAGCAGAGAAAAAATATAATTATGATACAATCAAACTTTCAAGTATATGAGGCGATTTTAAGGAAGGACATAGATGCTCTAAATTTATTCTGGCCAAGAAAGAAAGTGTTGAGTTGACTGTAAACAAAGATCAATAGAATTCTCCCATGGGATTATTGATCACCCTAAACCAGGGCGAACTGTTTAAATTTTTTGGAAAGGGTCAGATTGTAAATATTTTGGTCTTTGTGGGCCAGTTTCTGTCCCAGCTAACCAACTTTACTGCTGGAATATAAAAGTAGCCATAGACGATATGTAAATGAGTGAACATAACTGTGCTCTAACAAAACCTTACTTATGTACCAAAAATTTTAATTTAATATAATTTTAACATGTTATGAAAAATTATTATTCTTTTGAGTTTTTTCCCAAAGAATCAAAAATGTAAATTCTACTCTTAACTTGCTTGCTATTAAACACACTAAATGAGTTGGTGGGCCAGCTTTGGCCTGATGGTGGTAGTTTGCTAAGCCTTAGTGTAAACAATTCATAGTTTTCACTTTTCCTTTGAATGTGATGAATTTGTTTATAATAATGCTAAGCTGGCAAGTGATTTGTAAGATAAGGCCTGTTAGAGGACTGTTAATCAAGGTTCTCCAAAGATATGGATCCAATAGGAGATTAGAGATAAAACTAGAGATAGAGATAGTGATAGACAGAGAAAGAGATTTATTATGAAGGAATGGATCACAAGATTGTGGAGGCTGACAAGACCTACAATCCGTCATCTGCAAGCTGGAGGCCCAGGAAAGTTGATGGTATAGTTCAGCTCAAACCCAAAGGCCTGAGTGAAAAGGGCAGCCTTGCTGAAATAACAGGAAAATATCTAACCCCCCAATTTCCTAATAACAGCTAAAGATCAGTCATGAGCTCTCTCTTGGCTCTCTGCTCTTTCTCTCCCTAGCTGGCAGGCACCCTGCAGGGTTCTGTTTTTACATCTGAAAAGAGGCTAAAGACAACACGAAATGTAAATCTTTCTCTTTACATTCACCAGCTCACAACATTTAGAATTTGTTTTAGTATCTAGAAGTTCCTGAGGAGGTCCCTCACCCCCATGGATGGCAAAGGAGCAGATGCCAGGCCTCAGATCCTGCACAAAATCATATGTTAAGGGCTAGATCACCAACAAGATATTTGACATCTGATAGCAGCCTCTGTTGTTATCTGTCTGCCAAGAAGAAAGAGGAGCAATGGGATGCAGTGTTCAGAGTACACTGTTAATTTGGCTACAGCCATAAATCATCTTCACCCCCTTTTTACAATTTCTAAATGAAAAGCCTGAATACCTGATTTTCTCTGCCAATACACTCTTCCTCTTCCTCTCTTGTGTTTGGCCCTTTCCTGCTTGGGAAAGAAAAATAAATTTCTTCTTTCTATCCTAATCGTTGTCTGGAGAAATTTTTCTCAAACCCTTGTGCACCAGCCCACACCCTAACACTGACAACCAAACGTTCTGATGTTGGAGACCAGGAGAAAATATTAATAGATGTCCCTGCTCAAGAAGAGAGATCAAATTCACCCTTCCTCTGGTTTTTGTTCTATTTGGGCCTTTAATGGATTGGATAATGCCAATCCACATTGGAGGATGGAAATACTCTCACAGACACACCAAAGAATAATGTTTTACCAGCTATGCAGGTATCCTTTAACCCAGTCAAATTGACACACAAAAGCAATCATCACAGGAAACTCTGGGAAAGATGTTCTTATTAATTCACAAAAACATATAAGAGGAATTCTTATCCCTCCCTCCTTCCCTCCCTCTTTCCCTCCCTCCCTTCCTTCCTCTCTCTCTCTTTCCCTTTCTTTTTATTTTCAACTAGAGGTCATTTTTTCAGCATATAAAACCAGAGAATTACTGTAGCCATATGTGTACTATAAGGTGAGAAAAAGGAAACTTCCTGGGTCCTATATAGTTGCCCCATCTATTGTCTTTGTGTTAAGTGAGATGACAAATCTGTTACTGTCTAAACTACCTTTTTCAGTCAGGTGTTCTGTTACTGTAATGTAAACACATTTCAACAGATAAAACAGGAAATATAAAATTTTGTTCTTTTTCAGAGTAGGATAAAGTTGGCTTCCAGAAGCATAGTCTTGCGAATTTCACAGTGATTGTGGCCAGATTTTTATGATAATTTTAGAAAATTGTCTAAAAGTTGCCCTGTAAATCTAGTGTTAAATATTGGAGATTTTTCCTAGAATGTTATTAAAATTATGGTTTTAGATGAAGAAACAATAACCACTAGGTTTGAGTTTGATTTCTTTAAGAAAGACTGATACCAGGATCTTCTAATAATACATTAAATACCCACCAAAGTCACGGTTTAGATTTGACAATGACTTCACTATATTCTTTTAGACAAGAAGGAGAAATATGGGTCAGATAATGGAATAATTTGGTAAATTATTAAATGGTTAACAGATACACTCATACATTCATAATAAATAAAACTCTTTTAACCTGAAAAACTCATTTTGTCCACGTTCTGGTAACATTTTCATCAGCATTTTAGGTATATTACTCTGCCAAACACACGCAAAGAATGAAACAGAACTCTAAGGATTAGTTAATAGGTTGGATGATAAGATAAAAACCTAAATAGATATCTGTGAATTATGATTATGGGTTAGCTTTTAGTAAACAACACAATAGGAAAGACCCTTAAATATTATTTATTTAAGAATAACACACACAATGTATACTTCTAAGATGAGACAGACATGCTTTAAAACAAAAATGTTACTACAATAAGCAGAGTTTAGCTAGCTAGGCCTTAAACCAAGGGTCAGCAAATTATGGCCTGCAAACCATATGCAGCCCATAGACTGATTTTTGTAAATTAAGTTTTACTGGGGCATGAACACACCCATTCATTTGTGTCTTGTCTATAGGTGCCTTCTCACTGCAACAGCAGAATTAAATAGTTATTTGGAGACTATATGGCCCACAAAACCTAAAATATTAGCCTCTTGCCTTTTACAGTAAAGCTTCATTATTCCTGACTAAAACCAACTTAGCAGAGTAATTGGTGCACAAGTAAAATGATGATTTCCTTTTGTAAGTTTAGTGTTTGAGCAAGGTTAGTGAGGGTCCTGCTTTACTCTAGTTAGAACATCCTAGAAGTGCAGTTTCCGTGCATATTTTTATAGAAAGAAACTAGAGTAGATGTGCTGAAATAATAATAATAAAAAAAAAGAAACCAAGAGTATATCCAAATACAGGATACCCGAATGATAAAGTCAAGTGTGGCTTAAAAAGCTAAGGGTGTGTTTACTTTAAATAATGGGGAATATGGTAAGGTAGGATAATTTTGGCACTTAAACTAGATCAAATTTTTGAGAGTCTGTTATGTGAAGCGATAGCTTAGTTTAATCTTGGTTCATCTCAAATGTAAATGTGGAGAGTATGAACATTACAGCAAGGCATATTTTAACTTAAAATTAGCAAGTATATTCAAATATTTAGAACTATCTGAAAACAAAAAGGACTGCCTCCGTAGAGAGCAGTTTTTCATCCCAGAGCCCAGCAGATAGACCATCTGTGCAGCTTATTATTAGGTGATCCAGGAGTGCGACAATGGTGACATAGTCACATCCACGATCAGATTTTTGGTGTCAGATTAAAATAAATACATAGTCTATTGTGAAATCCTCCTAGTAATTCAGAATAAACTTGGTCTTTGGCTAAAAATAAATAAAAGGCATTCCTAGTCAGATTTTTCATGTGTACATTTTGAAACTACTAACTTTTAAAACATAACCAAAAGAATGATGTTCCCATTTTAAATAAACTAACTTTAAAGTAAACTTTTTTTCTCATGTCTTGAATATTTATCTCAGATATTTTTTTAACCCCTTCTAATTTCAGCTACTCATTTCAAATTTCATTCATGTTAATGATGAATAATCTGTTCTTAGTGCATAGAAAATGTAAACATGGGGCTTTTAATGAATACTATTTTTTAAAAAGTTCTAGGAAAAAGGCTATTATATCCACAAATGTATATAGAATGAAACATAGACCTAATGACTACTCAGAATAAACAGTTTGGCTCTTTTAATAAAAGAGAGTATATTGAATTTATGTTAAAGCTGAGACCCTGGGAGTCCTTGAGTACTGTCAGTTAGGAATAGTATTATGTCAAAAATAACAAAAAGGCTCATTTGACATGATTTGCTGATCCCTAAGCCCACTGAGGGAAGCCCTCCAAAGTTTATGTGAGAAGTTATCAGTTTGTTTTTCTCTTACTGGTGCAGAAGAGGAAACACTCTTCTTGCCTATAACTCAGAGAAGGGCAGTGAGCTCCACAAAGCAAATACTGGGGAGCATCAGGTAAACTTCATGAATCTGTTGTTATAAACAAATATACTGTTTTTTTTTTTTTCATTGATCTGATATTCATTCTTTTATTTATATTTCAGAATATTATGGGGGTATAAATGTTTTGGTTACATGAATTACTTTTGTATAGTTTGAGTCAAAGTTACAAGTGTGTCCATCAAAATGCACTGTTTTAAAAAAACATTTAAAGTAATTCACAAGTTGGATATTCCCTGATAGTTAGGTATCCTTTTCAGTTCAGGCATTTTAAAAAAAATTCTGCTGTGTACTTTTATTTTCATTTTTACTTTGGTGTCTTGATGTCTGCAGGAATGAGCCGTTTCTTTCCCAGAAATTCATCTCCCATGCCAACATCAGCATAAAGACCTTATGTATTGTGTTGGGAAATATTTCGTGTCTTAAGAATAAAAATTTTCATTAGAGTTAGTCAATGCATCACAGATATTTTCCTTCCTGACAAGAGGAACACAGAAGCCCAGACACTGTTGGGCTATGGTTCTCAATGGAAAAATAAAGCTTTTTAAAATGTTACTCACTGCCATGGTGGATGTTTGTTTAAGTCATTTTTACAACCTGCTTTGATGGATTCTAAGAATCTGTATTACATTATTTTTTCCTATGGCTTACTGTTAAAATCGTATTCATAATATTAACTATCGTGCATTGAGTACTAGGTACCAGCATTATGAACCAGAAAGTAATTTATATTTAAGCTCATAACAGTACTGCAAAGTACAAATTGTTATCCCATATTGTAGACAAAAAAAGGCTCAGAAAGGAAATAAATTGCCCACATCACACAATCGGTTAAGTGGTGTATCCTGAATGTGGACAAGATTTGCCTGTTTACAAAGTCAGTGATTTTTCCTCTATAACATGTTGGCATTATAAACATTTTTGTTTTTAAGTGAAATGTACTCAACTTCACATTTAAACATATATCTATAAATATACCTGTAAAGTAAGTGGACATGACTTGTGTGATCATAGTTATAAAAGAATTCACCTTGGAACCTTTGAAAAGAAGACAGCATAACGGCCTTTGGGTAATAGGATCACATGTACGAAGGGGACATGTGCCATCTACCTGTACTCAGTGGGGGCTTTCAAATGGATTCTGTGTAAATATGTGCTGCACATATTTGAATTTCTTTAAGTTTACTTCCAGACCTGCTTCTGATGGTAAAGAATTTCTTAAAAAACCTAATCCTAGACATGGGGTCAAGGTCAGACAAAATTGTGAGTTGCTAGCTAACAAATGTAGCTAACATTTTAATGAAATTCCCTATTATTACACTAAATGCCTAGCACTAGTCTTCACATGTATTAATTGGATTAAATATCACACTTTTATGATGTAAATATGATCATTATCCCTGTTTTTCAGTTGAAGAAACTGAGACACAGACAAGTTTAAGCTCATATTGCTTGTGGAGGAGTCAGAATTCAACTCTTATCATCTTGAACTGGAATCTACATGCCTAACCACTATTTATTTATTTATTCATTTATTTATATTTTTTGAGAAAGAGTCTCTCTCTGTCTCCCTGGCTACAGTGCCAGGGCATTAGCCCAGCTCACAGCACCCTCAAACTGCTGAGCTCAAGCGATCCTCCTTGCCTCAGTCTCCCGAATAGCTGGGACTACCGGCGCACACCACCATGCCTGGCTAATTTTTTCTATTTTTAGTAGAGACGGGGGTCTCACTCTTGCTCAGGCTGGTCTTGAACTCCTGATCTCAAGTGATCCTCCCACCTCAGCCTCCCAGAGCCTAGAATTATAAGCATAAGTCACCACGCCTGGCCCTAACCACTATTTTAGGCTGCTGTGTGTGCATGCAATGTTCAGTGCTCCTCTGGCCTCATTCTCTCCTGTTCTTCTGTCTCCTAGATGTCACTCTATTCCCTACTTCTTAAGAACACTCCTCTTCTTAGATACTCTTCCATATTTCAGAACTAATCATTCCATTCTTCCTTTTCTGCTCATCATACCAAAGGCAATGTTAGCATGGTAACTTGGAAAAAGGAATTCACGCTAAGGTAATGGCATGCTCAATTTGTAAAACTTTCCAGAGTTAAATAGGCAGGGTTAGGGGTATAATTTCTTCTTTGAAAAAAGCAATGCTGAATTTTACTTTAATGTAAAATAAATGTAATGTTGAATTGTATTTCATAAACTGTGCTATACTCTATCAAGTTCCACATTCTTACATATTTAGAACATTAATGGTCTCCACAAGTATCATCAATCAGCTACTACCTCTGCCCCTTAGCTATGTTAGACTGGATCTGAAAACTAAATTTAAAAAAAAAAATTGTTCCTAAGTTTTAAACATTTTAAAAATTTTTTTCCTAGAAGGAAATGATGATTAACCTGATTGCCAGCAAATAGCTTAGGTATAGAAGAACAACGCACAATAATAATAACTAATATTTATTGGCACAGGCAAGTTTTAGGCTCTGTGCAACTGGGTGACAGCATTATTTCATTAATTCTTATGACAACCCTACAAAGTGGCTACCTACTTTATTCTAGTTTTACAAGGGAGAAAATGGGTGAGTCTAAGTAACTTAATTCTGGATTTGAACCTCTGTCTGCCTATCTCCATAACCTGAACTTTAAACATTACACCACCACAAATCTCAAATTTACCTTGCAAACTAATAAGCGAACCAAATAAACAATAATAAATAAACTATAATAATTCAAAAAATACCACTGAATGAAAGGGAAAGAAAATTGGATCAACTGCCCTGAAGTCAACTCATTTACTTAACATCGATAAATAACACCGGGTTATAATTCTGTGCTATTAGTAAAACATATCTTTGCTTTTGTTCCAACGATATTTTAAAAATGTTTGATACATGGGGAAATATCACAGTGTATGCTACCAAATTACTTAAGTGAGTTAAAAATATTGAGGAAAACCAAAATAGGAAAATTATAGTAGCCTTAAATCTCCCAGTTATTGCATTAAAATTACTAATTTCAACACCTAGGGTAAAATTAATATAAATAAAGATATATTCAACAGTCACCTTTTCTATATCTCCAAGTTATTTATTTATTTCTATCTGTGGAAATGAATTCATAATCTATTGGTCACATATTTGAAATTCTACAATTATAGTTTTATTTGTTATAGATTCAAGCTTTGTCCTTTAAAAAGATTCACTTGAAATAAAACTTGCTATTGCTTTCATATAAACTAGTTTATTATTCTATATTACCCCATTGAATTAGTGAAGTCAAAGTCTTGATAGAATTATAACATTCATACAGTCAATTACAGACATGTTTGGAGGTTTTTAGTAATGATGTTGGCTTTGCCCAGGTATGGACATGATATTGCATTGACAAGTGTAAAGGACTGAGTCACATAGAGACCCCTGAGAACTAGAAAGCACCTAAGTGAGTGTTAGCATCCAAAGGGCAAGGAACTGTCAACTTAGCTCTATATAAATTTAGAAAAACATAAAAACAAGCACTCAATTATTTCCCAACACGATGCTATGTTAATTGGAGTGGCAGAATTTTATGGTAGAAATACATACAAATAACAAATATATTCATGACACTGTGCCAAGTGCAATGAGAGGTACAAAGACATAAGGATGTGCATTTTCAGAGATTATAGTCAGTTTGAGGATTTAATATATTAATCATATACAGATATCTAAAATTTTCTTGAGTACCTACTATGTGTGATGAAGGCCAAGAAGCTAGCTAAGCATTTTTTGTGAATTCTCTCACATAAAACTCACATCATAGCTCTGAGGTAAATACTTTTATATTTGACACATAAAGAACTAGAAGCTAGGCCAGGTGCAGTGGTTCACACCTATAATCCTAGCACACTGGGAGGCCGAGGTGGGAGGGTCGCTCGAGGTGGGAGGGTCGCTCGAGGTCAGGAGTTCAAGACCAGCCTGAGCAAGAGTGAGACCCCATCTCTACTAAAAATAGAAAGAAATTAGCTGGAAAACTAAAAATATATAGAAAAAATTAGCCGGGCATGGTGGCGCATGCCTGTAGTCCCAGCTACGTGGGAGGCTGAGGTAGAAGGATTGCTTGAGCTCTGGAGTCTGAGGTTGCCGTGAGCTAGGCTGACGCCACGGCACTCTAGCCTGAGCAACAGAGCGAACTCTGTTTCCAAAAAAAAAAAAAAAAGAAAGAAAGAAATAGAAGCTCAAATGAGGAAATTGAGGTACAAAGAGATTAAGCAACTTGTCCATGAATACATAGCTGTGAAGCTGTGCACCTGGAATTTAAAACTAGAACTGAGTGAAAGATCTTACTATTATTTGCACAAATAAATATATATCTAAGTCAGGAATATGTTATTTGTTGATCCTATGACCCAATAATGCAAAAAATAATTACAGGATTAAATTTTCAATTTATTTGAGTGGAAGGTTTACTTCATGAAATTATAATCCTGGTATTGAAGTGTTAACATATAGCATGAATTAGTACTATCAGCTTAAAATCCCGCATTGATAAATATTGCCTTAATAATGATTATTATGAGTCAGGAACTGTTCTCAGTTGTTATATCAATTAATACTTTCAAACAGTTAATGTAGTAAGTGTGGATCTATTTAACAGATGCATGAGCTAAGCCTTAGAGGATCTGAGTGATGTATCTATAATTACATGGCCATTTAGTAAAAGGTTGGGTTTTGATCCCAGTGGTCTGAGAGCAGTGATCCCATTCATGTGTGTGATTCCAATTCCAAAGTCATTGTGGGACAGTACAAACACATATTTAGACAATGCATGGTTTCTAGCAACAACTAGAGTCTTTTTTTGCTCTGGAAGTGAATAAAATGCATTATGATAACTTGGTAATATTATAATTTGAAAAGCATAAAAAGAATAACTCACAAGGAAAGTATTATGAAGTGTTTCGAAGCAAGCTTCTCTTGCGCCTTCCAGATTAATGTGCTTGCATATTCTAAGCCGTGTTTTTCCGCAGACTAATTTTCTGTGTAAGCAGAAATGGGCTTAATTAATGGAGGTGCAAAGGGTGGTAGAGTACTTAGTGTTCACAACAGAGGTTGGCTGCCATTTGTTATTGTAGTAAAACTTTGTAAAGCTGCTCTGAGGATCTTTGAAATTTATTTATAACAATGAGACTGTATACTTTACCATCTGCTGTAAATATCTCCTAGGAGATTTACTCATGTTCCCTACTTTCTGTAGTTTATTTCCATTCTATGATTGTTTATCTTTTGAAATAATTTCAACAAACCAATCTGTTTAATTTGTCTGCTTCTGAGGGAACATTAGCTAGACGCCAAATCTAGCAGTTTAATCCAACAGGCCTTAGGTGGTATATCTGAATGTGCGACTAAAGAAGTCAAGAAATTGACTCCAGTTTTATAAATTAAAATGCCAACCAGAAAACTAGGGGGAAAAAAATCTCTATAGCCATCTTGGTAATGGAACAAAGTGACAGAAAATATCATCTGGGAGCTCAAGAGTCAGCACTTTAGTACATCTAATGACAGATATCTCCTCTTAAGAATGAACAAGTGGATGAGTGGGGATAACCAAATTGGAGACCTACAGTCAGTTTGTCAGCTCCTTGAAGAGTTGGCCATAACTTCATATACCTCACTGAGATCTAACCCTCCATACGGACTTGATTCATTTACCTTCTCATTGTTGTTGTAAGGTCCTTAGCACCAGACTCAAAGACTGAACTATTGAAAAAAATACCACTACCACAAAAGAACACAAGGAAACTTTGGGGGTGATGGATATGGTGAGTATCTTGGTTGGGGTAATGGTACCAGTGTATGCATATGCCCAAATTCATCAAAGTGTATACATTAAATGTGTATAATTTTTATATCAATTGTACTTCAATAAAGCTTTAAAAAAAGAAATTAAAACTGAAAAACAACAACAAAAATACTTAGGAATCAACAGAAGTTTCTGTCTCTGTTCCAAATGCTAATTTTAAAGGTTGGATTAGGGTTATAATTTATTTTAGTACAGAAACATGTTTTTCTTTCACAAAACATGAACACTATAACACATAGCTAGTTAAAATCTATAAATTTTCCTTCATGAAGGCAGAGGCCCTCATGCAACAACCATCTCTAGAAACAGAAGTCCTTGCAAAAACATAATGCATGGCTTTTTCTGACTGTTTACACATGCATTAACAGCATTTTGTTTTCAGCCTTGGAAATACATTATAAATAGACACTAAGACAGTCTTTGTATAAGTCCCTTAGAAATGACTTGAATATAATAAGCAAACCATGTACGTACATGATGTTTTCAGTATATTGGAGCATTGCACTACTGCTTTGAGAAATATGTGTAGTTTAACTAAATATTGTAGGAGTGATTCATGTTCATAGAAAAAATGGTCTAAGATTTTGGTAAGTTTGAGGCAGAAAAGGAAATAAAGGTTAGACATTGCATTGCAAGTCGCCTATTCTAAGTTGTATTTCTTACAAATTGGCTCCAGAAGTACCATAGTTTCAGCAGGCCTCTCACATGCCCTCATTTTCTGTTCATTCAATGACATTACAAGCATTTATTTCTTTCTCCCTCCCATTTGTCTGAGTCCCTCTCACTGCTGAACTTGTGCCTCTCCCGCCTCTTCCTTCTGTCGCTCTTTTCAATACCCCAATGCAGTAGCAATGGATGGTGGGATGCATTTCATTTGGCTCTTGAGGCAGTCAGAGTTCCACTTGAGTTCATGTAGCATCTGTTATAACAATGTTAAAATTACAGAAGGTGCTTGATTTTATTTATTTTGGCTGAAGGACAGCAAAGGTGGATTTTCATATTTCCTAGTAAAGAGCTACTTCAGAAAAAACAGCTCTACTAATTTTGTAGCTACTAATCCTAAGTAAAGGGACTTGGTTTCAAGTGTTGGTGTTGACATTAGCCAGGTAGCTTTGTTTAGTTACTTATTTTCTTTAAACTCTTATACTCTCCTATTAGCCTCAGTTCTACCCAGTCATTGGTGAAACAAAAAGGCCTTCTGTTTGCTCTAATGGTTGCAATATAATAGGAACAAGCAAATACTCCTTTTTTTCTTTTTTTGAAGTCTGTGAAGATAAAAACACTAGAGATCACAAGTGAGTTTGGACAATATCTAACAAGTGGCAATTAGTTACACACAGACTTTTTACTAAAAATAAGGAATAAGAGTATCACACACTCTTCCTGAGGTCCCAGTGATTATTTCAAAAGTAGAAAGAAGAAAAAAGTTACTGGGAACTTGTTTACAGTCCAGATGTACATTGTATCTGGATGACCATGACAATAGCAATTGTGATTTTTTAGGCTGAGGAATCATATTCCTTCCTTGGGAATATAAATTCTCTGTATGATACAAATCCCAAAGCTGTAATAAGTTTCCTGAATCACTCTGACTTTTTCTTTGATGATATTCTTTCTAAATAGACTTATAATTCTTAAGAAAGAAAAAGAGCAAGTTAGAAAACTTAGGAAAGCTCTGTAGGGCAGGTATTTCTGATTGGAAAGCTATTCATAGGAGAAAAGGCTTGTAACTATCCCAAGCATTTATGCGTCCGATATATCACATTAAGTGTCTTTCTCTATTTTCCCCATTATTATCAAAGAGAGATCAAGTTTAATGATATGAAAACAAGGAAAAAATCTTCGATTAAATAGGCCTTCAAAGGGTTCTCTGACAGACACATTCATTAAATTATAGGGCTGCCCTGCCAACTTGGTTTATGTAAAATAAAGAAAATGTAGAAGACAAAAGGTTCTAAGGGAATCTCATCTATTTTCCTAACCTTGTTTAGCATAACTGCTTCTTCCTTCCAACCTCTCACCTTCCCTAACCACAAGCTGTGATGTAACACAAAGGGTGGAAGGCCCAATGGCAAGAATACTAACAAAGGTAGTTGCATAAGAGAAAACGAGTCATATTTTGGGTGACAAAAATTCATTAATGTCTTATTTCTTGCTTTTTCATGTTGGCAAACTTTTTGACTGCTTTAGAATTGAGATGAAGTAGAGGTTGATTTATGAGAATATGATTTATGAGAGCATAGATGAATTTAATTTATTACATACTGATTGAATCTGCAAAACATTATGTTATGACCACATGACCAGTTACGGAAACAAAAATTTTCATTGTCATAAGTATTTTCTCATTTTGTTATGAATATGTTTGTGTGTGTAGTTCTGTTGGGGAAGATTGGGAGAAAGAGTCACAGTATACATATTTGGCAGTGTACCTGGGTTTTTTCTAAGGGATGAGCTTCCCTTTCATCCAAGGTGTTCTGGGTCTGTAAACTGGCTCAAATGTGGGAACTGATTGATGGGTTGTGACTCTCTCTTTTTATGACTCAGGTTAGATCTTTGTTCATTTGATTTAGAATTTTTTTTCTTAAACAGATCAAGTAAGAATTCAATGCATTTTCTATATATTTCACTTCTAGGAACATCATAATCAATTAGCTAAACACTACAGGTCTGCAAAAGTCAGATCATTCTAATTGCTGCTTTGACTCTGCTGTCCGCACCCACCTTGCCTTTGGTGTTGAGTGCCCCGACTTGGCTACTGCAGCACCCGGGGTCCAATTATTCCCCCTGCATTTAGATTTCCCAAATCAGTAACTACAATTCCCATTATAAGGCATGCCCTACAAAGAAGAATGATCACAGAATTCTTCAAGGATTCTGGGTTTCCTCTCATAAATTTATTTCTTACAGTCATGGTGAAAGGCCCTTCTAGCCTCTTCCAGTGTAGGTGAGTATACATTAAATGACAAATCCATTCTAACATGCCAATTTTCCTAAATCTTTTAATCCCTTCCTCTACATTAAACCAAGGCAGGTCCAGCATTTTCAATTTGCTCAAAGGGGCCAGTTTTTGGTCTGTTTCAGCCAACCAACCAAACTATTATAGCTCTTTCTATCCTCACAAGTTGCAACATTAAATGCAGGATCTCAGCTTAGTGAGCCTATATCAATAAATTTAG
>RJWJ010013886.1:0-39003 GCA_004363605.1 Indri indri | reverse complement strand
TAAACAGGAAATATCCACATTTTCTCTGCTCCAAAAATACTACCAAATAGAAAAGGATGCGAACACTAGATGTAAATGATACAGAGCGTTCTCTGGAAGGTGTATTCCAAGGAGCAGAAGCAATATTTGCTCAGGGAGTTGAAGCTGAGCATGGACTCTGGAATGAGATGAAAGAAAAGACAGACATGCAGAAACAGCTGGCAGCACCAAGGAGATGATATGGGAGATGGATCTCTCTATCAGAGGACTGAACATTGCACTAGAAACAGCAAAGAGCATCATTGACTCTGGGAAAATCTATGTCCGATGGGGAGAGCAGGCTTAAGAAAATCCCCTGGAGTCCTAAGAAAAGGACAAACCTAAGCAACCAGAGAGAACATGGTAGATACAGAGATTAGACAACAGAAATCCAGAGTATGGTTGATTGATAGAAGGAAAATATTAACAAGATAGAACACATGTCGTAGGGACAACATTTTAGAGGGAACTAAAGGAAAACTTCCCTAAGCTGGAAGTTACCACACTGCAGGCTGGCAGTACTCACTCTGTTGGCGGCGGGGTAGGGGGAGATAAAAACTGGGGGAAAAAAAAAAAATGAGAATATTTTTTATGTCAAGGACATTTGTAAGGTAGGAGGATTAGGTCACTGACAGTAGTGAAAACTTCTTATCAATCCAAACTGAAAATCAAAAAGCATGGATATTACCCATGTACTCTATCTGGAAAACAATTCATGTGTTTTTATTTTTTATTTTTTATTTATTTTTAGCAATGTACCACCTGAGCCAAAAATAAAGAACTGATGAACAGGAAAATTATAAGAAATATGTGAGCTGGTTGTGAGCAGTGTCTCCTATTATGTACAAATTCAGTGCTATGTAATTGTGTTAATCATGGCTGTCAAACAATGTTACAATTGAGAGGAAATATGTATAATGTAAAACTTAATAATTTGATTAATATGCTAGTCCCAAATTCTAGACCATTGTAGTAAAAGATAGTATGGAGGAGTGAGAAAGAAAGAAAAAATGTGCTAATTTCGCTAGGGAAATGAGTCAGTAGTGATTGATTTCTGAAAGTGGTAAGACTCTGAAATGTTACTGTTTCACAGGAGATGCCAGAGCAATATGATTCTGGCTGAATACGAAAGGATGGGAAAGAATGCCAGGAATTACAGTCAAAAAGTAAGGAATCATCATGATATTAATACCAAAATTCAGTGTCAAAGCACTAGAATTCTTTAATTGATCCAGACATTATCCACAGTGATCATGTTACCACCAATTTCAGATTATGTACAACATAATTTACTGGAAATGTAGGGAGAAATTAACAGATTAATTTGAGAAGAGTACAAACACATTTCCTTCAGTCCTTCAACAGATAAAATGCCGAAGTATAAATATGGATATCTAGGATCTAAATAAAACATCTGTGGTGGTGAAAACATTTTGGGAGTACTTAGTGTGGCAGGCACTATTCTAAGCTCTTTGTGTATTAACATATTTAGTCTTCTAAAACAACCTTAGTAGGTAGGGATACTATTATCTCCATACTCCAAATCAAAAAAAAAACAACCCAGGCACAAAGGTCAACCATACAATTAATATATTAATACTTTGCCTAAAAGATAAATAATGAATTCTGCAACTTCAAGCAGAGAATATACTTTGAAGGGTCCAGGAAACATTTACCAAGTTAGTCTTATATTAGACCATATATTAATAAACCTCAGTAAATCTTCCCAGTCTTCTATAGCCCTAGAAAATGATAGAGCACATACTATGTTCTGTCACCCCCATGTAGTAAAACTAGAAATAAATTACAGGGATAGGCACTCTGAAATGGCCTTCTTTGTGCTTTTTCATATTGTCTGAATCTATTAGAAAATGTATGGATTCTCTGATTATAAAATGACTTGTTAAAAAATAAAAAGGATGAACCAGAGGCTCTAGCTTAAAAAAAAGAAATTAAAAAAATAATAAGGAATTTTTTGCATGTGTTTTAATTTATAGAAACCAGCCCAAACAAATCTAAAGAAACGAGAAAAGGATTCAGGGGCGGGTGCGGGACCCATCCCAGGAAGACACTAAGGTAATTTGCAGAGCTGAGGGAAGATCTGTTGCCCAGCCCCAAATGAATAAAGTCAAAGTGGAGCCCGATGGACTGAGTTGGTCACGTGCTCACGTGGATCCTCCCTGTGCTGCCTGGACATACGATGTGACTGGCTGGGCCTGGGTCCTCTGCCCTCACTGTGGCTGGGGGAGTGGAGAGCTGTGATTGGCAGTGTCACCAGATCAAGATCTGGGGAAGGGGCAGCTCTCTGTGGAAGGAGGCAGTGTGTAGCACCTACGCAAGTGGAAACACAAGGCCAGGCGTTCCACCTTCCCTTCGTCCCAACAGGGGCCTTGTCCACGTGATTCCTTAACACAGACAGCAGAAACTGCAGGTCTTTCTCTTCAACCCTGAGCTTTGCTCCATGTTGCTGTGTGGTCTCCACTAGGATCATGCTGTTCCGTGGAGGCATTTCCCTTGCATTTTCAACCACCTCCTCTTTAGTCTCTTACCCTCCAACCCACCAGGGCTAAGAAAGGCATTTCATCTCAGGCTTCCTGGCAATGCAATTCCCACTCTCCTTGTCCCTTGCCACTGCCCCTCTGCTCCCCACCCCCACCCTCACACACATTTTGCCTCTCCAGCTGTGACTCTGCCTTTCTTATTTTTACTGTCACTTCCTAAGGGAAGCATGCTTTGACCCTGACCTTGCAGACCAGATTATTTTCACCCAAGCACCTTTTCTTCAAATCACTTATTGCAGATTTTTTATCATTCATTTGTGTGTGCCTCTTTGATTAGTATATGTCGTGCTCCTATACTCAGCAGTATTTTTGGTTAGAAACAACAGAAATGGATGCTGGTGTATTTATGGAAAATTTTACTTTACCAGAAAGGTATTGGGAAGCTCACAGTTTCAATGGGAGGCTGGAGAACCAGGATGAGGCAGGAACCAGTGTTGGCGAGGCACAGCCGGCATCTTGCCAGGGATAGTAGACTTAGGATGCTGCCACCTGAGCCTTCACCACTGGACAGTGGCTATTGTGCCATTGGCACCACCACCACTGGACCCTCTTTATTGTGCCACTGGACCCTTAACTCTGATCATCTACTCTATGTCAGTCATGAAATCCTCCCCATTCCTTTGCGCTAAGTCTGATTTGGCTTCCCAGGATAAGTTGGGCTCATTGAGGAAGAGATGGATCTATTAATAAACTCTGTGCCACTCACTTGCATTGGTCCTCTCCTAGGAAAACCATGTACGCATAAGTTCACAAGCGCCTGTATTTGTAATATTTATAAAAATATGAGTTGTGCATCTCAATCAGTTTATACTCCTAATTCTTTCTATTCCAATTTTGTGATACTACCCTTCCTACCTAGTGGCACTGGAGTGGTCTCAGGAATTCTTAGGATCTGGCTAAAAGAATGTTGAGGAAGAGAATCGTATGTGGTTGGAGTGTGATATATGTATGTGGTTCTGTGCATATTTATGTGATTGCTAGCTGTTCCAGCATAGGAGAGGCTCCCAGGAATATTCTGAGCATAACTGTGTGATATCACATAAAGGCACAAGGCCAGAGATCATATTATGAGACAAATGTGCCTTGTGGCATCCAGCCTGGAAGTATGAGGAGAATGGAGGAGAAACAAGGGTTGAAATTAATACTGCCAGAAGCTATTCTGTGCAAATTCTTTCATAGAACAATCTTACAGCTCATATATATAAAAAAAAAACAAAACTAATAAACCAACAGGAAAACTTTAGAAAAGTTTTTTTACATTTGACAAAAATTCTAAACATTTACATGACATTACCAATGACAAGTTGTGAAACCAAAAGAAATTATCAATAATTAAAAACATATTTTGATTACCATCCTAGAGAAAAAACTGAATAACCTTTCAATTCACCATGTAGAAAATGATGGTATAAAATTGTCATATGAAGTGTAATAAAATAGTATGCAACCAAAAAAATGAGGAAAAAATATTATAAAGGCATATTAGGTAATTAATTATAATTTTATGTTATTTTTCTGAATTTTGTCATGCTTGTGGTATTTTTAAGCTTTTTCAAGTTGCAATTTGTTGTGAATTTATATTCTAAGTCAATCGTTCCTTTCATACCTAATTGTGTTTTTTTTTTTTCCCCTAAAATAGTGTTCCCAAAGTTGTATCAGATTCAAGCCTCGCAAATCCTAGTCCTGCCCAGGCATTGAGGCCTGGCGCCCTTTGCTATTAGGATGGAGTGGAGGGGAGCAAGAAGTAGCTCTTTGCTATCTCACATTCCCTGAGGACCCTGATGCCAGGGCTGAGACTCAAACGAGAAAGCTGGGATATAATTAAATAGGGAAATAACTGTCATCTGTTTGACTTTTTTTTGTCAGTTTCTAGAACTAACTCAGATTATTCCCTGTTTATGCAATAGATGATAATTTATCTAAATTTTCTGTCCTAGGCCTTAGGGGTGATGAAAAGGACAGAGGCAGGAAAGAGAGAGTAGTTGAATCCCAGTGAGCATAAGTGTCTGGGCAACACTGGTGTCTGAACTTCGAGCCTTTCCTTGGTGTTAGTGTTCTTGGAAGTCATGTGGAGGAATTAATGTCTCTAAGGTAGTTGTCCTCCATGGGAGTGACATCCCTCCTTAAAAGGTGTGTTCCAGTTACTATTGTCATGTAACAAATCATCTCAAAATTTATTGGCTTAAAATAACCACAGTTCATGGTTGCAGTCAGATGGAGGGGGAAGCTTGAGCAGCTGGAGGGTGACCAGGCATCTCTCTCCCTTTAGATAGTTTCAGGGCTTCTCTGTTGGCTAGTGTTGGCTAGTTTGGCTTCCTCGCAGCATGGCCGCCTCAGAGCAGTCAGCTTGCACGGCAGGTCCGGGCTTCAGCATGAGTGTTCCAGCAAGCAAGATGGAAGTTGCATGGCCCTTTCTGACTTAGCCTCAGAAGTCACACCACTTCTGCCATGTTCTATTGGTTACAAACTAGATGCAAACTCACACAGATTCAAGGGTGGGAGGACTAGGCTCCAAATCTTGATAAAGGAGTGGCATAGCTCTAGAAGATCATGTGGGACAGGAGATATTTCATGGCCACCTTTGGAAAATACAGTCTGCCACAGGGTATCTCAAAATGTCTATTGCAAAAAGGAGGTATTGGGGCTGAGCACCCTTATTGCAGGCCTACCCACCTCAGTTCATCTCCCTATACACTCTTCAGATGGATCCAAGCACAAATTTGACAGGATTAAAATCAAAGAGTGTCTGACAGTGGGTCTTGCTCTGGTGCTTGCCTTGAAGCTCCTCTTCCTGCTCCTACCTCAAATGGGCCTGACAGGAATAAGGCTGCAGGAAGTGGCAAATCACAAATTAGAAATCTCTGGATGCCAGGCATGGTGGCTCACGTCTGTAATCCCAGCACTTTGAGAGGCTGAGGCAGGGGAATCACTTGAAGCCTGGAGTTTGAAACCAGCCTGGGCAACATAGACTGTCATCCCTACCAAAAAATAAAACAATCAGCTGGGCATGGTGGCATGCACCTGTAGTCCCAGCTACTTGGGAGGCTGAGGTGGGAGAACTGCTTAAGCCCAGGAGTTTGAGATTGCAGTGAGCTATGATGACACCACTGCACTCTAGCCTGGGTGACAGAGCTATCTTTAAAAAACAAAAGGAAAAAGAAATACATCTCTGAACACAGGATGATGCCATGTAAAAAGTCAGAAGGAAAGTTCTAGATCTTGGACTTTTTCTATAAGTTTTAAAGCAGTGACAACATGCTGAGAAACCTCAGGTCTGTTTTATCATTGTTTCAGTTATTCTAGGACACACACTTTTAAATCTCTGAAATCAGGATGAGTCTTAAAATTGATGGTGGTTTTTGGTCTTGACATAGTTGACATTTGCTGCGTACGGCTTTAAAACTTTTGGAATGAATGGCACCAGCTTGGGAGGAAATCTCAGAGACAAATGCGGAGAACTCTTAAGAAATGTTGCAACACCATGGCTCTTGATGGCACCGAAGACAAGTTTTATAGAAAAGAAGAATGTTTTATAGAAAAACGCAGACATGTATGATCCCAATTTGAAGTGATTCAAAAAGGTAAATTCTGTGCAGAAGTTTTAGGGATATCTTAATCAATCTACTTTGCTTATATTTCTGTGTGTGTGCAAAAATGATCTATGGTTCAAACCCATGTCTAACTAAGTCTGAAAGATCTTTTTCAACGTGTAGAAAATTTTAAAAATACCTTCTAACTGATAAGAAAGCAGTATTCTATGGCTTAATGGCAGCATTTTTCTTTCTAAAATAACAAGGCATGCTGTAATCAATGGTGCCTTAAAGTTGGTAAAATGCAGAAGGGTATAAGCCTCATTTTTCACCTCAGACATGTCTGAAGTCCTACATGACATCTAAGAAATAGCCCATGGTACACAGTGATATCTGAGAGATGAAAAATGTCAATGGCTGGTCTGATCCACCTGAGAGTCAACACCTTGCACTTTAAGATCTGTTCAGATATTGACTTCATTACATCATTTCCCAAACTAGGATCTGTGGTCTGTCAAGGTGCCTTCAGTTTTTTGGACAAAGGAGCTGAATTTCTGAAATGGGACACATGATCTCCACAGGTATCAGGCACGCTGCTCTCAGGCATCACTGAGAAAATGTCAATTCTCTTTTTAGTAACATTAACTACATTAAATGCAGCTCATATGCTGTCCATTCCTGGAATGTCCCACTTGTCCCAAGCCCCTCTAATGCCTACTTGTCTTTCAAAACTTATTACCCCTTTAGGGCAGTTTTTGCACCCTCTCCTCTGGGCTGCCATGACAACCTGAGCATGCCTCCAATAGTACACATTGCACTGCCCAGGATTCTGTCTTTAAATTGCTTTTGGCCCTACTAGAACACGACTTTATTTCCCCAGCATCTGGCATGTTTCTTACAAAGCAGACTCAATAAGCACTCGGTAAAATGCTTACTGAATGCATACTTCTTGAGAAGTCTTTGTTCTTATGGAGATTAAACAAAGCTCCATATAGAAGCTCATTTTGAATATTAATCTATATTAATTTATTTCCAAAGAGTTTTTTTTACATTGCGTCAAACAACATTGGACTAGGATTTAAGTTTCTGTTATGAGGTCATGAAACTTGGCAACTTCCCTAACCTTGCCGGGTCTTGGTGCCCCTATCTTCTGTGAACCTCTCAAAGGTGCCCTGCATTTTCCATTATTTAACACAGTGCCTGGCACATAGGATGTACTCAATAAATATTTGTTTGAATAAATTAATCTGTAAAACGAATGAAGACAAATGAAGAATTGGACAAACGTCCCTCTTTGGCTTCCTAATTATGAAATAAACACTTCCCCTCACCCCATCCAATCAAAATGCTTATTAATTCTTAACCTGTAGGATACAGTTTAACAAATACAAGGCTGCTTGGAGGTATCCTAGCAACTTGTTACCATTACACTTCCTAATCATCAAATAATGGGTGCAGTAAGAGTCCACCTAAGGTACAGGTGGTTGAGGTTTGGAACTTAAAGCTGTTCATATTGACTATTATGTGGTAGGTTTTAGTGGTCCCTAAAGACAATCCTCAGATCCTCTTCCACCTGTTGGCTGATATCCTTCAAAAATCATAGCATATCCATGATACCTGAAATTCTATCATTCATCTTCTTAGTGTAAAGGTTTTTATATCCTTCAAAAATCATAGAGTATGCATGATCTTTTTCAGTAGTGCCCAATATCAGAATAAATATCTTTATGTATTGGCTTCATGGAGCTTTTAAAGATAACAGTGGTGAGTTGAGAGGGTCATATTGCTTCAGTTTTATGATACCATTTTAAGGAAATTAAATTAGTAAATCATTGTTTCAGGTCTGCTAGAATGATAGCTGGTGGTAGTTTGTCATACATTGGTAGTGGTGAGCAAGTTAGACCTGCAAGTTCATATATTATGGCTAAGTATATGATAAAAGTCTATGTCGAAAATCTCAGGATGGCCACATTTCCCTTGTTGCTGTCTATTGAGTGTCTAGATACTAAGCTAGTATCACTCATTTATATCAGTGCATGAAGAAACATCTGGAAGTATATTCTTTAAGTGGGGAAAAAGCACAAAATTTTAAGGATAAAAGAATAAAAATGGGGGGGGAGAGAGAGAGAGAGAGAGAGAGAGAGAGAGAGAGAGAGAGAGAGAGAGAGAGAGAGAGAGGCGTTGCCAAAATGGAAAAACAAAAAACAAAAAAAATCTTCAGAAGGAAGCATAGGGCACCTTGGATTTCATTAAATAACAATTGACACTCCGTTAATTAACAATTGCTACAGTGATGCTATATAAGAACCACAGAATTTTAGCAGTGTGCAACATGAGCGTTTATTTAGCTTATGTGTCTGTAGCCCTGCAGCTAGCCAGGAGTTAGCTGTTCTGGGCTGGCTTGGCTGGGACTGACTCTGCTCCATGCATTTCTCATCTTCCCCCGGGGACCAGCAGGCTAGATCAAGATGTTCTTCTCTTGGTCACAGCACTGAAGCAAGGAGCAATTACACAAGTGCTTTTCCAACCTTTGGTTATATCATACCTACTTACCAATATTCCATTGGCCAAAGCAAGTCCCATGGTGGAACCCCAAGTCAAGGGACAGGGAAATACACTCTGCCTCTTAGTAAAAGGAACTGCGAAGTCACATACATGGTAACATGTAGGAATGGATATGGAGATGGGTGAAGAATTAAGACTGTTTATGCAATTTATCTCATACACTAAGATGTAATTTATTTATAGAAGGGGTTATTTCCATACATTTTAACCAGTAAACCAAGTCCACTGGAAGAATTACAGATTTTTCAGGTATCATTCAATACAGCTAAAAACCTCCCAGTTCAGTCTGTGGTCTGCATTCACATCATTCCCAGCTAGAACATTCCAGGCTTTCAAAAAACGGGCCATTGAAAACTACCATAATTAGCTAATTGTCCCTGCCTTCGTATTTATTTTTGAGATATGAGCACCTGCGTGATTCTGATTGAATTTCTTACTAGGAGAGAGAAGCCTACTTCATAGCTTTATGTCAGGTATATTTGTAAGTAAATGCTGCTAACTAATTATGTAAGACCAAACAAGATGGACAGGTAGAAAAATGTAGGTAAGTTCACTGATCTTCCTCGTTGACAAGCAAGAAAGAGAAGATGGCCTTTTGAGATTGTCCCTGTAGAGGGTGTTGGCACTCACTTTAATTTCTACTAACTCATTCATTGGATAATGAGTGTTTATGTGTTTTGCCTGTCTGATTGCCTCATTGATGTTGGATAAGTCAGGTGGGTGCCAGATCTAATTCTAATTCTGCATAACATTCTGAGCTTTTATTGCTTAATCGCCATTCATGGAAGTAGCCAGAACGACCGGAATTACTTAGCTCAAATGCAGTTCATGTACAAACAAGTTGCAAATTTAGGATTAAATTCTACTTCAGATGTGAAGGAAAATCATTTTGCTTAATTAAGACCACCTATCATATTATGCATGCCACTCACTACATGGGATTGTGGGCTGAGACCCCTGTCATGAAATGTAGGAAGAAATCAAATACAGTTTTGGAAATGCAAACACATTTCTATTTGCTGATGGACATGTATTATTTATGAAGTTTTTGGTTATAAGTAACAGAAGATCCAATTTAAACCTTTTTAGCTTATATCTCAGAAATATATGGGGTTTCTCAGAAGTATATGGGTTTCAGGATTATCTGATCCAGGGGTTCTGTGATTCAGTTTCTCTCTCTCACTGGACTCTAACATATATGGTGAAGGCCCCATCTCAAGGCTGCTTCCCCTTATTTGTGTCCAAGGGAGAGTCCTTAGCTTTGCAATGATTGGGCCAGGCCTGAACCAATCCCTGCGGTCATAGGAAGGCTATGAGCTCACTGACTTAGGCCTGGGCAACCTAAAGCTGTCACCGTGCCAAGAGGAATAGGATTAAGTGAGGGGTCAATTCTGTTCACATTTCATGGCTGCTGTTCCGTGAGGAGGGAAGAGAACCGCAGTGTCCAAATCAGCAATAATGGTGCCATGGAAAGCAGAACATTGTCTCCAAGATAAGTGCATGATTATTTTGTCAATTAAAGTAAAAGAGGCACAAAATGAAACTTCTTTGTTGTGCTTGATTTCCAACAATTCCCTGGAATTAAAGGATTTATGTGAAGCCGTTCATCCTCCTTGGCAGCCTCCTCACTTCCACCCCTTAATGAAACTGAAGTCAAATGGATCGTGCAGCTTAGATACCATGGTAACTACATAGATAACATAGCCGATCTTGTGTCTGGAGCTGGTGGTGTTCAGAATGCTCGGGCAGAGATAAAAGGGTCAAATGGCCTGTCCTCTGTCTGGCATAACCGTTCTGCTCTGAGTCAAAGCTGAATAGTCAAGCCTCAGCATCAGTATCTCAAATGGTGAATTCAAACAAAAAGTCCACTTACAAATTAGGTGACTCTCTAAAGGGTGTTTTGAAACATTTATTTGCTTAAGTGACTATAAAATTAGTAATATAGTTAGGACTCAAATTAATGGGCTAGTGCAGCCTTGCAAATTTATTTTACAGGCTCCATTTGGACAGAATGTGATTTTTGCATTGATTCGTGTCACCTTTAAAGCCAATATGTTATCAGGCCTTTTATGACTGACAAACCAGCCTTTTATACCATAATCCTTCCTCCTGGGGATCTGGAAGCATGTTATAAACACTATCACCCTAGAATCCCTTGAGATTTTGTGTGTGTTGACACATGCATATGTAAGTACCATATGTGCCCACTTATGAACAGGGAATTGAGAGTCTACTGTGTACAAGGTGTTTTACCTAAATCATTTTATTTAGTCTGCAGTCACTGTATTTAATATGAGTCTCATTGTATACATGATGAAACTGAGGGTAGGGGAGGTGAAATGATTTTCCAGCAGTCACAGAGCTAGTAAGTAGCAAAGCCAGAGTTGAACTCAAGTGTCACTGCCTCACTGCCTCTCTAGGACTTGAATTGTCGTATTTTAATTTGCTTTTAGCTTTGCCTCCTTCCCCATCCACCTCTTCCCTGCTGACCTCCATATTCATTGACTCAATAAATATTGATCAAATACTTTTATATGTCAGACACTATTTTAGGTGCTAGAGGTGCAGCAGTGAACAAAATAGATGAAAATCCCTGTCCTTGCTGAGTTTATTGCATTTTAGTTGGATGGGTCCATCGTCCATGTCTTGATCTCCCAGATTTCCCCTTAGATATCCTTTTTCTTTTAACCATTTAATGAACTCAAGGCTTCCCCCCAAAATGTTACTTGTCCTGAAATACAACTCCATATTTCAAATTCCTAAGGATGATGGCAATATTCCTTTATTCTTCCTATCCAAGACACTCTTTGGTGCCCTATTGTTTTGATTTCAGAGAAGTGTCCAATCCCTGCATTGGCTCCTGGCCGAGTGGCACAGGGATACATGGGTATTGAGGGGCCCAATGGTTCTAGAGATGTGTCTCATGGGTCCAGTTTCCAGGGGATCAGGTTCTGAGCCTGAGACTTGAGGGCAAAAGTTTGTTGAGACGTGCTCTCAGGCACATATTAGGCAGGGAGAAATGTTGAAGTACAATGCAACCGTGACAAGGCCAATCCCACAGGGAGTTCTGGAGCTGGAATGGCCTCAGAGTCACCCCCAGTTGGTGTGAGAGGGCCAGGCCTTTAAATTCCTACATCAACAGCTGTTATTAATAGATGCAGGCTGCCCCTGGGAAGACAGTGACTCTGGGTGAGGTGGCTCTCTCTAGCCATGGTAATTCCCAGATGGGGTCCCAACTGAGTGTCGGCCATCAACACACCTGGAAACTGAGGGAATGAGTGCTTCAGTCTGGAATGGTGGGTCTGGGTGGCACAGCACAGTCTTCACTACAAGGGGCTTCTCACCTGGAAGCTGAGAGTGACATCTCTCTCCTCCCTGCCTTCCCTAGCTGGAACATTCTTACGGGCTCCTCACCTCTAGGTATTACTTTAGCAGGGTTTTGAAGAAACTCAAATGGCCCTAAAACCTGAAACTCAAACCTCAACACCCTTTGACTTATCAAAGACACACTGCAGGAAACCTGAGCAGAACACCTCACAGGCAGAGCTGTAAGTTCGAGCTACCACTGAGGAAATCAGCTACTTGACCCTAAACTGGCCTTTCTGTTTAGGCAGTATAAGAAACATTTATTTAATTGGCTTCTTTTATTATTTAGTTCTTTTTGCTCCTCACGACTATCATATTGCTTTGTTTGGTTAAAGTTAACATTTATTAGGCCAAACTAGTCATTGGACCTAAAGTTACACAGATTATTTCATTTAATCCTCAAAACAGCCCAATGAAGTAGGTATCACTATTGTCTCCATTTAATGGATAAGGCTGTTGTGGGGCACGATGAGGCTGGGGAACTTCCACATGGTCACACTACCGACAGAACTGATATCAGAACCCAACTCTGCCTGCCATGCTTGGGCTCTGACCACTGTACCACCCTGCCACTCCCCCTTTTACAGAGTTGTCCTGGGTCTCCTTTAAGTTTATATGTTAAGATATACTCTGGAATCCTCTATGTCCCACTGATTTCTTGATTGAATCACCAAATAAACATAGGCAGGGAGAAATGTTGAAGTACAACTCAACCGTGACAGAGGCCAATCCCACAGGGAGTTCTGGAGCTGCAATGGCCTCAGAGTCCTCCCCAGTTGGTATGAGAGGGCCATATTCTATTCTCCAAGGCACTGGAGCCATGATACATGAGACAGACACATTCATTGCTCTCAAAAATTCTCACAGGATAGTGAAGAGCTTCAGAGAAGTAAACAGGCGCTCACAAGACAGAGTGACACAGTATAAGGTATGGAATGCCCAGAGTGCTACAGGTGCACATAGGAGGGCTCCTGGCCCAGCCGTGGCGGGAGTGGAGATGGCCAGTGAAAGCTGGGTGGAGGGGACAGCTAAGCAGAAGCCTAAAGCAACTCTGCAGGTAAATGTGTGTGTGTGCAGAGGGGGAGCATGGGGGTGCAAATGCCTTGGAAGTGAACCTAAGAACTGGAAGAAATTCAGGCTCTTTGGGGCCCCTATTTGAGATTGGGCATGGGAAGGGTGAAGTGAGACAGAGCAGGTCGTGCACGCTTCCCAAGATACATTGCAGGGGATGGACTTTGCCCCAAGACTGGGAAACCACTGACGGGGGTTAACTAGGGTGACAGTATCAGATTGGCTTTGTACTTTGTCGGTAAGTTTTTAGTTTTCTTTTTAACAGCTTCATTGAGGTATAATTTTCATAAAATAAACTGCACATATTTAAAGTAACAATTTGATAAGTTTCACAGGTGTATATATAACTCTGAAACTTCCTTCTCCTGCTTCATATTGTTAATACACTTTATCTCTTTAAGTTATATTTATTGTGTTTATTTTAAGCTCTTGCTCCGTAAGTTTTAATCATTTATTGAATTTGTTGTTCCATTTGTTGTCTTTAGGTGGCAAGTTATTTTGCCCTGGGGAATCGTGTTCCTGTTTTAATCTATCCTGTCTAGTAATGTGTTTTAAGGAAAAGCTCAATCCCTCCAGGTGGTTAAAGGACAGAGGAAGGGATCAGCCCCAGAGCTGGATGCTCCTGACACTGCAGAATTCGATAGACTACTATTTTTGGTACCACTCTACCAGGCAACTGCTGTGGGCAATAGTCTCCTAGATTAGAATCTGCCTTCCCAGGGACTTTGAGGGGGGAAGAGGTGAATGAAGGAATGTTAAATATCAGCTGGTCAGTCCGGTTTTCATCAACTTTCATCCCTTCAGGGCTTCAGCAATACATTCATGCACCCTGAGAGCACTGGCGGTCTGTGCTGATGCTGCCAGTTTCAAAGGCAAAGAGACAAGTAGCGATCCATTCACAGCCAGGCCGTGGAGAGCGAAGAGCAGAATTTAGAGCCCTTCCTCCACCATCCTCTCTGCCTGCTGTACCTGCCCAGCTGTCTTCCCAGGCTGCAGCCACTCATCCCACACACCTGCTCTAGACAGCCTTCTGTCTCGCCAGGGGGTTCTCACCCTTTTGAGGTATTATTGATAATTTGCAAGATTGATAAGATGCATGCTTGCATTTGCTTCTATAGCTATCATAGATTTGGGGGGAGGGGAACAGCACCCCACGCTTATACACCACCTTGGCAGAAATAGGAAGAGGAACGAACATATTCTTTATAGACACACTGCTCATTTTACAGAGGATCAGTGGGAGAAGGAGTCTACTTCTCCCATAGGAAGAGTGGTAGGAAGGGCGAGGGCTCTGCAAGGAGGCATGGTCAAGGATCAGAACTCTTCAAAGAAAAAGAAAAAATATTAAATGCCAGCCCTCTATTTTCTCCTCAAATTAAACCTAAGTTAAATCTTCTTTTAGATAATGACTCAGATTCTCTGAAAAGGGTTTAATAATAGCTCTTGATGATTCATATGAATATTTTGCTCTGAAGTTGCTTGTCTTGGAGGAATGTTGGTGTGAAACTTTTGCTCCTAGGAAGTAGGGGTGAAAGTCTGAGTACTTATTGCTTTGTGAAGTGGTTATGATAATAGTAATTAATAACTATATTTCCCTATGCTCTGCCAAAGAAGTTGGGCATTGCAAAAACACTCTAGAATAAAGCAATAAATAGATGAAGTAGCTAGCTAAAGACTTTAATTAAGCTGCTTAAAATAAAGTACCGTTTCATTCTTTTTAAAATCCCGGTGTCTACAAACTTTATAAAATCGTCTTTGAACTGCTTGGGTAGATCCAAAGGATTATAATTTGCAGAAATATATTATTAGATAGAAATAAAACTCCAAGATTCTAAAATACATTTGATATCCATGCTTAAGTTTGGGGCCAAAACCTTTCCTAAATGATAGAACTGAAAATGTTCTCAGCCTGGCAGGCTAGGTCTGGCCTGCCACCAACTGGCTGTGTGGCCGAGGGCCAGTCACTTATCTTTCTGGACCTCAGTTTCCTCATCAGTTAAGTGAGTTTGCTGAAATGGATCTCTTGGACCCTTTTTTGCTCTAGAATTCTTTAGCATCTATAAATACACAAGACCTTCCTTATACTGAATAGAGTAAATAATTTTTATGAATTGCCCACATTAATATTTTACTGATGTTTTCTCTAATATTTTATAATAAAAAATTTAAACATACAGAAAATTTCAAACAATTATACAGTGAATATGCACATACCTCCACCTCAATTCAACCAACATTTTACCCACTCTATCACATACATATCCAGCTCTTCATTCCTTCATCCATCTATCATTCCATCATATTTTTTGATGAAATTCAAAGTAAGTTGCAGACGCCAGTATATTTCACTCCTAAATACTTCAGCATGCATATCATCAACCAGAGGTTCAACGATTGTTTATGGGGTTTTGTCTGTTTTTCAGATAAAGCTTATGTACTGTGAATGCACTAATATTAAGTGGCAAATGCATACACCATGTAACACAAACTCTTATCAGAATACAGAGTACTGCCATCACCCCAGAAGATTCCTTCACACACCTTCCCAGTCAATCCCCACTCCCACCACCCCACCCACCCCCATAGATTAGTTGTGGATGTTCTAAAACTTTAATAAATGGAATAATACAATATGTTCTCTTCTGTGCTGGCTTTCACTCGGTGTGCTTTTGACACTCACCCATGTGGTTGCATGCAATCGGTAGTTCTTTCCTTTTTATTAGCAAGTAAATTCCATGGTATGAAATACCACAGTGTATTTGCCCACCCCTTCTTGCTGATGGGCACTGCGCTATTCCAGTGTTCTCTTCACTTTTGTGAAATTACCCTTTTTGAAACACTGCATGCTTCAGCAGATCCATCCTTGTCACGTGGTGTGTAAAAAGTCCTCTGCTATCAAACCCAGGTTTCCCAGGGGCTGAGGCCGGCCCTTGCTGAGGAGTGCCTCACGCTGCCGAGCCTCGAAAGGGACACAGACGGCAGCACTGCTGATGCCCTCAGTCCCCAGGGCAGCTGGGCTAGGACTGGAACGGCGGAGGGCTGGAATCCCCTAGACGGTTCAGGATCTGAAAAAGCCTCGTGTACTGCACAAATACCATTTATATGATTGCCAGGATGTGAAAACCTTTGGAAAGCCCCGGCTTCAGCTTATAAAATAAGAGGTATGTCCCCCACAGGAAAAGAAATTGAAATGTCATGGAATCATACTTGAGATTTCAACACAACTTAAACAAACATGTACATGCAAGCTGTACATTTAAAGAAAGACTTTCAGATGAAATAGGGATAATCCTAAAAATATGTTATAGGAATTCAGAAGAAAAGACTGAAAGAACCCTAGTAACTTTCGTGGCAGATATGGGAGAGGCAGCCAAGATTTTTTTCCCCGTACTTCTGAGTGTGGCTAAAACAAACAAACAAAAACCTATAAAGCTCCAAAGGTCTTTTACAGAAGCATAATCTACCTTTTTTCTTTCTTTTTTGAGACAGAATCTTGCTTGGTTGCCTCGGGTAGAGTGCAGTAGCATCGTCACAGCTCACTGCAACTCTCAAACTCCTGGGCTCAAGCAACCCTTCGGCCCCAGCCTCCTGGGTAGCTGGGATCACAGGTGCGCACCAACACGCCAGGCCACGTTTTTCTATTTTTGCGGGGATGGGGTCTCTCTCCTGCTCAGGCTGGTCTCCGACTCCTGACCTCAAGTGATCCTCCCACCTCAGCCTCCCAGAGTGCTAGGATTACAGGAGTGAGCCACTGCAACTGGCCCATAATCTACCTTTTTTTATCCTTTTCCTCACCTCATGGCACCTTTTTCTCTCCTTTTTAAAAATTGCCTTTTCAGAGAGCACAAGATCCATTTCAGAGAGCACAAGAGGACTGGCTTTGGGGTCTAGAGATTGAGGGTCTCATCTCAACTCTTCCAATAATCAACAGTGTAATAATGGCAAGTTACTTTAAAGACAGGGATAAAAATTCCTATAAAAATGTATACCCCACCCATTTTCAAATGTAAATTTTAAGCTGACTTCAGACAAAGTCATCATTTTTTTTTCAGCATAGTTATGGGATCTTCTCAATGTTTTGTTTCAAGTCATGACAACTACAGAGATTATCAGAGAATGTGGCATTTCACAGCCATCAACATCCAGAGAGCTTCTCTGATTCAACACTTTGATTTTGCAGATTTTGCAGTGTATGGCTCCTTCTCTTCATAGGAGTTTTTCTCCCGGCTCTCACAATCATATAAAGTCACACATTCACAGAGAGCTACAGTTACCTCTAAAGGCATTTAATGAGTCTAGAAGCCATGCCTACTTAAAAATTTTACATTAATTCTCTTCTCTCCCCTGCCTTTCCCTAGTTTAAATAGCATTTTTAGTATATATTTTTTATCATTTGTTTTTGGCTGCCCAGAAAATGAAGTCCTTTTTAATTTGGGGGAGCTCCCAACAGAGGTTGAAAGTGCTAGATGCAGGGCTTGCTTTCCTAGACTCCCTTGCAGCTAGGGCACAGACACAGGATCTAGGCTCTGTCAATCTGATACACCAGGCAGAACTTTTGCTCAGGAATACAAAGGAAGCAATTGCTCCCAGATAACACATATTGGCATCAGTGGCTTCCTCAGCAGAACCAGTAATGAGATATCATTCGGGGTCTGCTCACTGGCCTTTGAATTTGGTCCTCCACACAGATCAACATTTTTGTGAGCTCACCAGTTCAGTAAATTCCTTAGCCAGAGTCTTCTATTAGCTGTAACTAAGACCCTTGACAAGTACAATGGATAATATTTATATCTGTGAATCTTATCAAACACTCACCATGTGCTAAGAATTGCGCTAAGTACTTTACATATATAAACTCACTTAATCCTCATAATAACCTCATGAGATAGATATTATGATCATGCCCATTTTACTGGTGAGGAAACTGAGGCACAGTGAGGAAAGTCACTTGAAGTTAAGTAATTTGCTCAAAATTATAAGCAATGGAGTAGCAAGACTGGCATTTGAACCAGGTTATCTGGACCTAAGTCTGAGCTCTTAAAATCACTACACATATTGCTTCTTCCTAATTTTTTTTCTGATTACATAATGAATAACTATAGAAACATTTAAACACTATAGAAGAGTAGAAAAAAGAAAATACAAATAAACTATAACTACTGCTTATAGAAAATAATTCTTTATAGCTGTGCTGGCTATTTAAGTTAAATTAATTAAAATTAAAGTTAAAGAGTCACTTCCTTGGTCACAGTAACCATATTTCAGGTGCTCAGGAGCTCAGTAGCCTCATAGTTACTGTTTCGGACAGTGCAAACGTACAAGATTTCCATCATTGTGCAAAGTTCCAGCAGACAGTGTGGGGAGTCTGCTGGCCTTCTCTTTTCATAGCTCTCTGTGGCTGTGTGCAAACACACACGTAACTTCATATCAGTGGAATGATAGCTTACTAGCTGATTTCTACTGTGGCACTCTTTTTTATTCTCTTTTATCTACAGCTTGTTTTTTCTTACCTTGGCCCTTCCCCTCCCTTCTTCCTGATAAACCAGGAGCATACGGCTCCTTCTCTTCATAGGAGTTTTTCTCCCGGCTCTCACAATCATATAAAGTCACACATTCACATGTATAGGGCCTTGTTGTTGATAAACACTTTTAGGCCTCTTTCTTTTCTCACTTAATAAAACATTGTGGAAATCTTTCTAAGTCAACCAGTACAAATCTAATTTATCAGTGGCTGTATGGTTCAGATATATGACCACATTTTCAATCTTCCCTTATTGATATGCCTCTTTCCATTTAGAGTGGTTCTCAATAATTCTCGCTCACGTCCGGTGTGGTTTGTGTCTCCAACCCCTGTGGTCCCACACATTCTCATGCTTAAACAGGAGACTCAAAATAAATCGTGATGGCTGGAGGCAATTTTTCTCCTCTGATATTAAAAAAACCACAAAAACATTTTCAGTTAGAATTGTCCATAAGCAATGCACTCTGAAGCACCAAGCTTTAAAATTGTTCCTTGAAGGTCAGTGCATAGAAATTGTGGAAAAGGCCATGAACAATGCAACAACTACAAAAAGGAAATAGGCAATTCCATAGAAAAGAGAATCAAATTTTGAAGAAAAGTGCCAGAGGGAATGATCAATGGTGCTGGTCTTACATTGCCAAGAAACCAAAAGGGTGATGTCTGAACACCGTGATCATTTTCACCAAGTGTTAGACACTCTATAGCAGCAGATCAAATCATGTCAGAGTTCACTATTCAGTCATTTTCTCTAATTTTTTGTAGAAGAGGAAAACCTCCAGAGATTTTACAAAATGTAATAAAAATTTATGATGAATTTTCTGGTGAAAATATTTTAGGAGAAATGTTTCAACTGCAGAGACATTTAAAATCCACTGAGATCAATCCTGAAGAAACAAAGATGGGAACAACAGTCTAATTTCTGGAATTTATTGTGAAATGGGATTTTTATGAATCTCTGTCAAACTTATCTTTATGTTTAAGACTTTTCCTAATGCTTCATCTATTGCTTTGTGTAAAAGAAACTTTTCAAAGTTAAAATTAATAAAAATCATTATTTAATGAACCGTGAGTTAAGACAGGTGAACAAGTCTGGCTATTTTGTCTATTTAACAAGAATATGCAAATTTTGACAAAAATCATTGATATTTGCAGAAGTTAAGGCTCAAAATTAAGAATTATAGTGTTATGTCATTACTGAGATGAAGTAGGTAATTTTTTTCTTTTTTTAAAAATTACATTAATATAACTTTAAAATATTAATCATTATTTTTCTTTATTGTAATATAATACTTGTTTAATTTTAAAATTTATTTTATTGGCATTATTATACATATGCAATACAATAATAGAAACATTTTCAGTCTGCATTTCTTATCTGATCATTACTATCATTAGTCTCATTTCATGATTTTTACTGAAAATCTTTTTGCAATAGAAAGGAAGTCAGGGTGTTGTAAAATGATTAAAAAGACACAAAAACGTTTTGAAACAGCTACAATCAGCCTTGAACAATGTACTCTGAAGCACTGAGCTTTAAAATTGTTCCTTGAAGGTTGGTGCACAGAATTGTGACATCCTGGCAGCACATCAGCATGTATTAGTTCTAGAAGCACCACAGTTACCCAAGAGAGGAGTGAGTGGCCAAAGGAACCATAACTGATTTAATGAGCCATTTACAGTTTCACTGTGCCAGCGTGCACACTTACACATGCACAGCTTAGTCTCTCAGACAAGCCTGGTTCTTTTATTTGCATTTCTCTCACTGCAGGGAAGCCAGACATTTCCTCCTGTTTATTGGACATCTGACTACCTGTTGTAATTTGTCCATTCCTCTCTGGGGTGGGGATGTTCAACCTGATGTTTGGATCAGGGATCTCTTTGAAAATAGGATGAAGCCTATGGATCCATTTCTGAGAAAAATGCACAAGTATTCATTTGTACAGACCTTTGCACCCAACTTCAGGGGGCTCATAACCCACTCCTTCCTCAGTTTACAAATATAGAAACTCAGGCCCACAATCTTGGAATAATATGGAGCAAGTTCCACGCCCTCTGAGCCTCGGTTTTCTCATCTGTAGAACAGGCACAATCACAGTTAACCTCACAGAATGGATATAAGGGTTAAACAAGTTAATGTTTAAACATACTAGGCTAGGCGTTCTAAAACTACCATAAAATTTGACCTACGGGTCCGATTTTTCTTCTCTTCTTTCCCTCACAGAGTATTTTTTCAAAGTTTGAGTTAATTCCAACGTTAAAAAATTAAGGTATCTCACATTTTTTAAAAAAAAAAAACCTACATTTCTGGATTCTCTTAGAAAATTGGAAACTCCAGTAATCCTGTGCCCACGTTGTCACGTGCTCACAATGGGCTCCGCTGGAGAAGCTGCTGTCTCCAGAGGCTGCCCTGATCTGCAGATACCTGTCCTTCTCCTCACTCCTCTTGTTGCCTGGCAACAGTGTTGGCCACTGTTTATCCTCTCACAGGGAGGCCTGCCTCACTCAGTTACTGTACCTGTCAGGCCAGGTAGGCCTTTGGGTTGGAGATTCCTGTGCCTTGCTCCTTCTCATGGTCAGGTCCCAAAGGTGATAGGCTTGACAGGGACTTAGGTGGTATTATCTTTCTTTGGGAGATTTGTATTCCAATGGGATTTAGGAAAGGGCTTGCCCTAATCCTGTCACTCTCTGATTGTGAAAAATCTCAGTAATTATTTGAGACTTCTTTTGCAGTCTAGGCAAAGACGCAATGATGAGGGAATTGCAGTTGCTTTTACCTCCAAACTGTTTCACAATTCAGTTGATTTCTCTCCATCTCCACTGTCACAACCTTAGTTCAAGCCACCATCACCTGCCTTGATTCTCATGAGACTATGAAAAAGCATTAAAATACCTTTTTGTCTTTATTTCCTTTAGATTATGTTTGTTTTCAAAATAAACCCTCAAATTTTAGAGGCAATAAATTCACAATTGCTGATTATTCTCTCTTGGCTATTTTTCAGTTCAGGAACAAGGGGCAAGAAGACAAATCATTGTGTAGAAGAGGAAGGGTGGGGGTTAGGCTGAGCTACAGTGATAATTGTCCACAGATTAGCAAGCGGAAGACAAACATTGCAGGCAGGCATTGGCCTCTTTCTCAGGCAAGAGATTTGTGCTGGCATCAAAGAGAATTGGGAGAGGAGCTTGGACAGGGATTTCCCAAAGTTTGGAGCTGTTATTCTCCAACCATGTCTTAGGAATCAGGAGCTTGCAGTTTTGAAATCTGGCTCCTGGAAAGTCATTCTGGGTTTAACCCCATGAACAGGAAAGAAACTATGCAAAGCCAGGCTGTCTCGGGAGCACACACATGGTTGGCAGGCTGACAGAGTCTCCTGCCTTCTGTCCCTGCGAAGAAGCACATTCCTGTCAGTGCATTTTGTTCTATTTTAATTATGCACCATCTGGCCTTGATAAAACCCCACAGGTGTCCCTTTCTAAGGCAAATTTCTGCAGTGCCCAAGTCTTATTTAGTGTCACTGGATGCTTAGCAGTGCTTTGCAGAATAGGGGTGTCCCAGAACTTCGAGTGAGGGTTCAAGGGCTTCTTGTGTGTGACAGCATGCCCTGGGGTGCTTGCTGGAAACCTAGGTCTCCAGGCCTCCTAAATCAGAATCTCTAGGGTGGGGCTTCTGGGAACCTGTATTTTAAACCAATCTGATCCTGCACCCTCCACACTTAAAATCCTCCAATGACTTCTCATTGCTTTTAGGAATGAAACAAACTCTGTAGCAGGGGTGGGGAACCTGCGGCCTTGGGGCCACATGTGGCCTTATGGATCCTTGAGTGTGGTCTTTTGATTGAATCCAAATTTTACAGAACAAATCCTTTTAATAAAGGTGAAGTTTGGATTTGGTCAAGGGGCCACACTTGGGGATTTTGGCCTGTTGTCTGTCCCTCATAGCAAGCTCCCTTCCTCCATAGGACCTTTGCTCATGCTCTTCCCCTGCCACAAATGATTTTCCCTTCCCACTTCACCTAGCTAACAAACCATCATGCAGTTAAGTCTCAACTCAGGAGTCCCCTACTGGGCACATCCCTCGTTACTTCCTCTCACAGTACTTGTCTCCTATTTACTTGCATGAATAATTGATTAATAACCAAGTCTCCAAACAGATTATACACTTTTCTTGTAGCAGGAACACAATATGAGTTCTATCCTCTTAACAATTTTTTAAGTGTATAACACATTATTGTTAACTCAGAGCATATATTTCTGATTGGTGGGCCAAGGCCAGGGTCTCTGTTTTCTCCCATGTAAACTAAAAATAAAATCCTAAGCTCTTCACCAACTGAATAGGCCTCCTGTTGACCAAGGGAACCCCAGAAAAACCTTAAACATGAGTACCTGGCCATGGTGAGAAGGGAGGTTGGACATGCCTCATTATACCCCCTCCCTTTGGAGTTCAGACACAACAACTGACAAGCATTAATATTAAAATAGAGATAATAAGACTGACAAAACAGATTCTTTTGGGCAATAAGATACAAAATATAAACAAGATCTAAGGCCATGCAAGGCAATGGTTAAGTCAAGCCTATAATCCATAAAATCTAGTTAAATAGGTCTTTTTTGTTTTTGCTGGCATGGTGTGGAATGACAGATAAGAGACCCCTTCCCCTTGACCTTTATCTTAACTTAAGCATTCCTTCCTACTGACTCCAAATTTTTGGACAAAGAATATTCTTGACCAATCACCAACTAAAGAATCCCTAAACCCCAGCTTCAAGATGTCTTGCCTTTTTGAGCCTAAGCAATGTGTACCTCCCATGTATTAATTTATGATTTCATCTATAATTCTGGTCTCCCTAAAATGTGTAAAACTAAACTGTAACCCAACTGCCTTGGGCCACGGTCACCCACATTTAGCCCAGAATAAACCTTTTGAAAATATTTTACAAAGTTTGGCTTTTCTATTGACACCCACTAAATATACAAAGCTTGATGCAATGCCTGGCATGTAGTAAGTGCTTACTTCATATTTATTGAATAAAAGCACTGGTGTTTCCCTAGTATGATCTCATCCAATGTCATGACTTTAAGCCCCATCAATTTGATGATTCCCAAATTTATGCCTTCAAGTCTAATCTCAAAATGTCTAACACTGAACTCTTGATCCAATCTTCACCATCTCAGAAAGTGGTATCATCATCACCCAGTTGCTTAGTTCCTGTCATTATTAACACTTCTCTTTGTCTCTCACCCCAGACTGAATCTACCAGCAACTCCTACAGCTTCCTTTCAAAATATTTTTGAAAACCTCCACTTTTCTCCTGCTCCACTGCTACCATCTTAGCTCAAACCATCATCATCTCTCAACAAGACTTACTTCTGTAGTCCTTTTTAGAGAGAAACCCTTGGGATTGTAGAAATAAATGAAGAGCATTCTAATGAAAATAAACAGAAGCTATTTATTCAGAGTTGGCTATAGCAAGGGAGTCAGCCTCCATTACTTGTGTTTGGCAGACTCAAAAGCAGGCGGGGATGTGGGAATGGTTTATAGTGAGAAAAGGGAAGGCTTCAGGTATGTTTTATTGGAAGCTGTTGGCATGGAGAAGCAGAAAGTGGGCTAACTAGAAGCAAAGCATCCTACGTGATTGGGTTAGTGAGCATATTTGGTCCTGAGCTGGCAGCTGGCAGCCAATGACCAAGTCATGACCATTTTGGGCCAATTGCTGTGGAAACGATTTGGCTTCCTGGACTGGTTACTACAGAGGTTGTGGGTTCTATATGGTGTGGTCACCCTCAGTTTGTATATTCAGTCTCTCAGGTCAATGGGGGTCTTGTGTATTCTGCCTTTAGTAGGTATCAGAGAATCTTCGCCACACATTTCAAGGCATAGGAGAGTGAACAGGTAGGACTATATTAAGGCATGTGGGTACCCCATAGGGCTAATAATTTAGAATTCTTTTAAATGGATGGCCTTAAGATATGCATTCAAATGAAAGGTGAGGGATTGAGGCAAGGCTAAGGTCAGACAAGGGGGATGCAAGAGGCAGGGCTCCGTCTCAGGCTTAATGCTCCCAAACAATTTGGCTCTGGTCCCTAAGTCCTGAGTCCTGAGTTTCCAAGACCCACGTTCCTCAGGAGGAATCAATTGTTTCTTGAGGTAGAGTGAAATGAAATGTTCACAAATTCCTCCCATCCCAGTATTCCTGCCCCTTTACCAGTCCTTCCATCAGGAGGTGGAGTCTATTTCCTCATCTCTTGAATCTGGGCTAGCTGTGTGACTTGTTTTGACCAATAGTAAGTTATGAGGTTAGTCCTTAAGAGACCCTACATGTTCTTCTCGGTGCATTGCCCAGAGATCAACACATAACAAAGCCAGTCTAGCCCCCAGGACCATAAGACACCATGTGAAGGAGAACTGAGGTGCCCCAGCCAACAGCCACCACCAAATTCCAGACATCTGAGGGATGCCACCTTGGGCCTAGAAGCCCAACCAACTCTCCAGCTGATATGGCCACATGAGTAAACCCTGGTAAGACCAACAGAGGAACTATCCACTCAATCAGAATCATGAGAAATAGTAGATTACTGATGCTTTGAACCATTAAGTTTTGGGTGCCTTGTTATGTGACAATAGATTACTAAAGCATTTCTCAAGCATGCCCTTTGAGTGTTAAACATCAAAGGAATATCAGAGCATTTCTTTCAATCACACTCCACTTTCTTCCTGAGAGGAGTCCTAGTATTATAAATCTGTTCTTCCTATCTTGATACACAGTTATTAATTAAGTATACTGCCCAGCTGGCCCCACCCTTAATCTAGTTGTAGGAAAAATCTAGTGTTCTAGATTTTCTAGATTCTAGTGATCTAGAATCTGGTAGATCTAATGTTCAAAAGAGCTGCTTTGCTTCAGGCATCTCCCTCAGAATCACAGAGCTGGCCCCAGCTAGGCACTGTCTTCCCCAAGGAGGAGCACATTCTACAGATAGAAGAGTGTGGGCTTGGAGAAATCAGGTTCCCTGGTACACAAAGTGGAGACTCTCATTTATTGAGCTCTTTGGCATGCTGGGCCCTGTGCTGGGCCTAAAGAGACAGGTCAATAAAGCCCTCCTCTGCCTGAGGCTTTCCCAGTCTTCTCTGAGGAGTATGGCTCTGACTTGGTCCCTGGGAACTTCAGTTTGGCTTCCTCTTTTTCCAAGCCTCATAAACTTCCTTGGGAAGGGAGGTCCCTGTTTACTTCCTCTGGTTCTAACTCCATCGATCTCTGTGTGAGGGGAGAGGAATCTCTGGTGGTTTCAAAGCATTTCTGCAAATTCTTTGGCACTCCTTCCTTCAAGAGGTGGAGTCTAATTTCTTGTACTTTGTATATAGGCCAACATTAGTGACTCTCTTCCAATGAATAGAATGTAGCAAAAGTAATGCTGTGTGACATCCAAATCTAGGTCATGAAAAGTGATAGAGCCTCTGCCCGGGTCTCTCTTTGGGACATGCAACTTTGGCACCCTGAGCCACCATGTAAGAAGCAGGGCTTCTCTGAAGCTGCTGTATATGGAGGGACCAGGTGTGGAGCTCACATAAAGAAAGAGAGCTGAGAAGCTCCGGCTATTCCAGCTCCCAGCTGCTTGAATCTGTCCAGCCCAGGCACCAGACGCATGGATGAGGAGGCCTTTGAGATGACCCCAACCACCATCTGAATACATACAAATGTATGAGAGACCTCAGGTAAGAACCACCTAGCTGAGCCTAGTCAGCCCCAAGACCTGTGAAAGATCATAATAATAGGAGGCAGTTGCTGTTTACATCACTTAGGTTTGGGCTTGTTTGTTATAACACAATAAACAACTGCTGCAGAATCCTTGAGCACTGCTAGGGTGAGAATGGAGCAGGCCAGGGGCACCACAGAGACTGGCTGCCACCTGTGTGGGACCTCACTGCCAGTCAGATCTGGGGGCTTGCTGAGTGGCAGGTCATTCCCCTACCCCTGGCCTGGGAGGATCAGCCTGGGATTCATCAAATGTAAATGTCATTGAAATACTAAATGCCCATAAATGATATAAAGAAACTCTATATCATAACCGTATGTCTTAGGGAGGGAGAAATTTCAATGACATTTGATTACATGTGGTTAAAATTCTAATTGAATTTTAGTAGAAATGCTAGGTCTAGAGATAAATTTTCCCCCACCCATGGAAACCATGTCATCTTTCCCTCTCTTGTAGATACAAGATCCCTTCTAAAATTTTTACTAGTTAGAAACATATGCCATGGTAAATTAAGGGACCTTAAAGATTATCTGGTCCAACTCCCATGCTTACTGATAGGGAAACTGAGTCTCAGAGAAGTGAGGGAATGCCCCTGAGTTAATAGATGGCAGATAGAATGTCCCTGAGTTAACAGGGGTTAGAGTCTAGGATTTCAGCTTTCCAGTTCAGCGTGCTCTGCAAGGCATGACTGCTTATTTAATGTACGTAACAAGCCTTTACGCAGGCACTTATGGACAAACACTAAGTGCTGCACAAATATTAACATATCTAATCCTCGTGATGACTGCAGGAGGTAAGTGCTACTTTTAAAAATTATTTTTATAGTGAAAAGAAACAACCGAGATACAGAGAAGTTAAGTATTATAATTGGCCCAAAGCCAGTATCTCCTCTAGACCCGAGCAGGAAAGGCCCCAGGCCCTGGGCTTTGGAGCACCCCACTCTGGCCTCCTCTTGCCTGTCCTTCCCTGCGGGATGAGGAATCAGTGGGACCAAGGTGCCAGCCTAGGTGAGGCTCTGTTCTACTTTCTAGACCACAGCCAGGTACCTTAGAATTCCCTGCCCAAACGTGGACCTTGAGAATGTTTCCAGGCCCTGTGCAAGCATCGTCCCCAGGGCTGGCCTCCTGAGGGGGCCTCTCCCACACGTGTGTACCCTTAGGCCAGAGGGGGGCCAAGGAGCAGCTCTTTGTGGTTGTGGGGTTTGGGGGTAGCTTGAATGTGCGGGGCCCTCATATGGGGTGGAGCTGGGGGCAGCTTGGGAAGAGGAGGCAGGTAGTGGCTGGCTTTTCCCTTGCCGCCACCCCACATGAAACTCTGAAGAGTATTCAAATTCTAGGTTTAAACATGATCACTCTAGGTCATTAGGAAGGTATATTTGCGAAGGAAGGAGGATAGAACAATTCTATGTGTCTACTAGCTAGTAATTTGTAACATTTAAATATTTGGGTATATGTTATATGTGTCTGCATTTACACTCTTATTGTGAGCCCTGTAAATGTTAGCAGTGGGCAGTGGTGTGCTGGTAGATGTTCAACAACCAGCTCTGGGGGGTAGGGTGGGGACAGTGTGGAGGAAGCCCTTATTAGCAGCTGGTTTCCATGCTGTGAATACCCCCACCACAGCTGATTTTGGTCCACCAATAGGACGTCACCAAGCAGGGAACTGGGAAAAGATATGCATAATTAGCTCTCAGGAGCCAGAAAGGCTAGGTCCAGAATCACACTCAGGGCAGGCCTGACCGATGCCACAAGCTAGTAAGAATCTGAACCAAGGCAATCTGGTTTCAGAACCTGGACTTCTAATTGCTGTGCTGCTTCCCAGCCCTCTTTCCCAGGCCCATGTTATCCAGATCCTGTGACATGTAGAGGGTTACACCAATCTGTGCTTCGAGTCCTAGACATGGAGGGCCATGTCCTAGCATCAGCTGACGCTGCTACAGCTATAGGCATAGAGGGGACTTCCTACCGGAAGCAAAGCAGCACTGTCTCCCCTCAGTATCAAAATATCCTGCCTACACTGTGTTGTTCTTGACTTTTGAGTTTATTCTAGCTCCTGGGAACTCCTACCTCCTGGCTCCTGCCTGCTTGCCTTACCTTTCCTCCCACCGTGGCGTGATCACTTTCACCACTGGTCCCTGCTGCTTGTCTGACCGTGACCCACTGGGCCTCAAACTGCTGAGCCTGAATGGCAGTTCCAAGCTGTGGACGTTGAGTGCCTGTTTTTTTTTTCTTTTCTTTCTTTCTTTTTTTTTTTATGAGTCAGTCATTTTTCTGTTGAATAGGTACTCATGTGGGGAAGGCTACATATAAAATATTTTGACCTTATTAAAGGGATTCTATTTTTGAAAAAAATTGAGAACTTTTCTAGACCTTTTGGCCTTTCTGACCATTCTAGGAGAAAATTAAATCCTAATGCCCAAGCATCATTATGTGTTATAAATTGGGATGGAGAACTCTTATTTTCACAGGTGTGTTACTTTTTTCTGGTTGTGGCCCAAAGGCTGTCCTTGAAATGGTGACACTGATTGGAAAGACCAGGGAGCCAGAGTGACACAACTATTTAGCCAGGAGACAGAAGACCCCAGTCCCAAATTCCATTAAATTCAGCTGGTTCATGGTTATCCCTAGAGTTGGTTCCTGGGATATACCTCTTTTTTCCCATATGTAGAGCAGTAATATTCATACCAAATAACCATTTGGGCTTTTAAGAATGAAAGATTTATTGAAAATAATGCATTTGCAGTTTCAGGAACAATCCACAAGCTTTGAGGAAAAGCAAGAATGTATACGATTGGGGGTGGGAAAATTTTGAGGCCTTTCTGATACAAATCTCCAAACTCGGAGGCCCACGATGGGATGTTCTGATAGTTTCAACCTAGATCTGAGCTGGGAGACATGCATGAGCCTTTGGAGGATATGCTGTGTTTTCACCAGTTCTGTAAAGACTGGGCAGATGTTCAGAGGCCCTGAAGATCCATCTCCCATTGCCTACTTTTTCTAGAGCAGTCGTTCTCAAAGTATGATCTTTGGACCAGCAGTATGCACATCACATGGAAACTTGTTAGAGACGTCAGTTCACCCCAGACCTACTGAACTGGGAACTCTAGAGTGGAGTCCAGTAATCTGTGTTTTAACAAGCCTTTTGGGTGATGCTGACATAGCTAGAGTTTGAGAACCACTGTTCATTGAGTATAACTGCAAATCTGAACATGCGTTTAAGAACACTAGAACCATGGGGAGAGAAGACAAAGGGAAGTGGTAGTGGCCTGGGAGCCTGGCGTGTAAATTCATGGGTTGTAGCATTTTTCTAGGTATAATTATCTTGTCTGAACTGGGACAGCCTTGTTCTCCCTGTATTGCAGCATGTTGGTGGTTAAATTTTGTCACCAATTGAAATTTCTCATGACCCACTGGGTTCCCGAGGCTGTGTTCCATTCTGCTTTCCATTCCAGAGGTGATTAGATGGCTCCCTGTGATTGCTTTTCAAGCACTTCCTGCAGAGGAATATGAGCCTCCCTTCTCTCCTTCCTCATTTGCATGCAGAATATCATTTAACAAGGATGATTCAGATGCCAGCATTTGGCCTTTCCCCCTCCCTCTGCTTCCCAGCACAGTAACCTGCATGCTAAACAGAGCCCAGAGGGAGCCCATTAAATTCGTGGGGAAATAGTGCCATAAAGACAAGCGGGAGTCCCAACCAATCTCATCTTGCTTGTAATTGCTATGTTATACAATCTTAATAAAATATTGCAGATATCTAGTTTCCTTTATGGCCAAACATTAATGAATCCTGACTCCTGAGACCCTTCAATGTATTCCAAAACCATAATGCTAAATCTAGGACTATAACGGAATCCTGCAGTGTTGGAGTATGATCAGACACACAGAGAGGCGTGGGAGAATGGAGCTTGTCTTTTCTCTTTGGCTGGAGGAAATACATTGAGTTACATCACTGGGAGTTTCTCCAGTATTGTAGCATGAGCTGTAGGGGCCTTGCCCACATGCCCTTGTCGAATCTCTACTCGAGGGTTTTTGTCCAGCCAAAAGAGTATGTTTGGCCTGTGTACAGAGTGCGCCAGAAGTTTCAGGAGATAATGTCCCCAGAAAAAACACTCATCCAATTGGTAGATAAATGCCCCCAGCATCCTCACCTTGCACTACCCTATAAAGCACCCCAACAGAACTGAGCTCCTGTTGCTCACATTGGGAATTGGCTTAAAAACATACCCTTCAATTTCTCTTTTCTGACTCATTTTCCTACTCCTTTGCTGGTGTTTTTTGGATTACCTCTCAAATAAACTACTTGTCCTTGAATCTTTGTCTTATGGTCTACTTCTGGGAGAAGTCAAATTAAGGCAAGGATGACAAGAAAATATTTAGGGTGGGCCACCCAATAAAGGTAAGGGATAGTTTTCATTCTTTCTTTTAAAAAGAAAATTTTATTCTCCTCATGAGGGAACCAGGAATATGTTAAAACTAATTTAAATGAGACTTTGAAGAACAGAGATTTATATACTTAGACAAGTAAAAAAAAAATGTTGCAAACCATTATATTTAGGAAACGGTATAAATGAATTAATTCATTCATCCATTTGTTATCAAGCATTTATTGGGCTTCTACTGTATGCATAGTACTGGGCTAGGCACTGTCCTCAAAGAATTTAGAGTTTAAATCTACTTTTGACTATAAGACCAAAGCAAATTTGATTAAAGGATATTCAAATCAAAGGATTATGGGAGTAGAGGAAAAAGAATTTCTGCGGGCGGTCAGGGGGCATTTGATAAAGGCTTTGCAAGATGGATGGGAGAAGATTTTATCCAGAGGCCAGTCAATGCAGAGGAAACAAGAGTAATTGTGAGGAGTGAAAGAAGTCTTCGAGGTGAAGAATTCTGTCTGCCTGGAGCCCAGGGTAGCTCTAGAGAGGCTGGCGTATGATAATAAGAGGCCTTGAATACCAACCTAATGTGTTTGAAGCTTCTTGAATCCAGGGGAAGGAGCTATCGAAGAGTTTTGAGCACAGGGGTGATATAGTCAGAGCTGGACACCGGGAAGCTTAATCTGACTGTATAGTATGACCTGGAGGGGAAGATTCGGCTAGGGAGGCACATTACAAAACCACTGAAATATTTTTAGTGTAGGTGTTAAAGAATACTTACAAAAAGTTACATACATGGCCATCATACAAATAAATGTAAATGAATGTAAATAAATGTAAAATGAACATGTGAAAGATCTCATTCTCCTCATGAGTAATATGGTAAAAGTAATTCGAATGAGACTTTGAAGAGCAGAGATTTATATACTTAGACAAGTAAAAAATATGTTGCAATGAGTTTTTAATAGATGTAAAATTGGTCAATATCCCATAGACAATAAACTGTAACTTTGGGGGTTATCTTTCCTATAAATGAAAATCGATTATCTCATGAGCAGATAAAATTTGCATTTGTCAAGCATCATTTTCATTGCTTTCAGACAAAAATCATTTTCATTGCTGTAATTCTTCTACCAGGGAACTTCTACCCCTACAGCATTGTAAAATAATCTGGTCAATAGAAAATCAATCACGGGTGGCCTCCCAACATTGCACTGAAAGAATACCCAATAATCTCTTTTTCCTATTTTTAAGTTTAGGATAATTTTTCTTAATAACCTCCCCTCTTGAGATCATGAATAATCTGCAAAGATAATTTATAATTACAGAAAAAGCTGTTCTCTCATTGGGTTTGGACTGATTTTTTAAGAGGTGCAGCAAGAGTGTTAAATAACCACATAGACTTCCTCGTGTTTGCTTTGCAAATCTACGGCCGTATGGTGTTGAGCAACTATATTGAACAGGAATCTCAAATTGAACTTTAAAAAGTCTCTATTATTTTCTCCTATCCTGAAGCTTGGAAACCAAGTCTAATAAACTCTCTCCAACATATTTAACCTGGAGAACATGTAAATTTGGTGAGTTCCTCTCTTCTTGAGGTCTACCCAATTTTCTAAGGTTCCTGGCCTGCCAGGAAGTGACCTTTCTAACTACCTGTGAGGCTGGGATCTGGTTGGCAAGGTAGCAGGTTAGTTTTCCTTAGGAGAGCTTTGTAAGTAGTGGCTCACATATAAAGTCAAACCCTTACCAGAGAGTTTGTTGTATGTGACTGGGTGCAGAAATGGCTTCCAGGTGTACTGATGTGATGATTCTTGTGCACTAAGCAATCAGTATACCTAGAAATCATTTCTGCACCCAGTCACTTAAAATATACCTCAAAATCTTCCAATGCATATGTGAAAGAAACTGGATAACTTCCGAATTTGACAACAAATTCTAAAAACTTACATGATTTCACTAATAATGAACCTTAAAGACGAAAAACTTTTCGAAGCTATAAAAAATAACAATTTCGATTAAGATAGAGAAGAGAATAAACTATCTTTCCATTTTCCCTATAGAAAATAATGTTATAGAACTGTCATCTGAAAAAAGAGAAAAAAGGGTTTCCAACCAAAAATGTAGGGGAAACAGCATTACAGAGGTGTTGCAGGCAGTTAATAAACTAATGAAACCATCATGTTATTTTTCTGGATTTTTTGGCACATGTGGTGTTTATCAGAACATTTTTTATTATTCATTTCTTGGGGTCTATTTTTTTTAATTCTGAATAAGTATCAACAATGGTGCGTTATTATTATAACTTCCTTAAAGAGAGTTATCCAGAAGCTTTGGGCCCCCATACCTGGATACATCCCTGCTGAGTGCACCACACACCCGTCCGTCTGAGGGTGCCCCTTCCAAAGTGCTGCCACAAACCAGGCTGTGGTCCAGGACTCATGGACCTCTCATCATCTTCTCTGCCATGGCAGAAGTCTCTCTCCCTTGCTACTTTTCTAGAGATTCTATGCTCCCCTCTGTCCTTCTCAGACTGAGCTCTTTGTTGAGTTGAAGGGTTGCACAAAAATCAAGAAGTGCTTTAAGCATTTTCTATTTTCTCCTCTACAAAAATCCCCAAGGCAAGGAAATATTATGGACCTGAATACCAGTTTTAGACTTGAGGAGAGAGGGTTGTGGAAACCCACAAATTGATCTCTCAATAAATGCTCCTGCTGCATGAGCTACCACGATGGCCCCAGTCATTTTAACAGTCCTAGAATGTCTGTCTTCAACTCTAAGTAGATGGCATTGATATAAACATTATATAATAATCTAAGTCATGTCTTGGGTCAGTTGAGGCGAAAGATTGTCCCTTTAGAGTTGCAGAGTGACCCCAGCCGTTGCACATATGAGACATTCCATATCCTTGCTATACAGACAGTCTGAGGAAGCAACCAGATCCCCAGCGAGTTCTGGGGTTTCTCCCACATCAGTGCCGTAGCTTGCAGATGGGAGCATACATAAGCCATGAAAAGGGAGCATTGAAAGGAGAGATCTGAGAACTGGTCATTTAAAAAGACAGCAAAGACCTGCAGCCATTTTCTAGCAATTTCACAACCACTACTGACATCAGCATAACATTTGCACTCGGCTTATGTTAGGAAAAAAAGTGTGTAACGTATCATCAAAGAAATTGTTGTTTGAATTCTCTCTGGATGTACATTTATTTCTCTTTTATCCCAGCTGCATCTGTACCCACCTTGCTGTGAAACAGCGTAATTAACCGCTGGGTTTCAGAGAGAGAGGTGATCATTTTCAGTTTACTCTCAGCTCATTTTTAGTCAAAATTCTAGCCTGAAAATGCTTTCCCTTTGGCGGCAGCTCTCAGAAGTGGATTTTGCTGGAAGCCTTCAATTTTCATCACTCTGATTGCTTTATTTATTTATGTTGCAAATCACTGATTTTGTGTTTGAGAAATTGTCATGTTTGGGGCAGCAAAGCTTTTAGTTAATGGATTGATGAGTTTTAAACTTGTTTGTAAAATGTATATATTTTTAAAAAGGTCCATAAATTTCCAACTTATCATTCATTTTGCTCGTGACAGTGATTAATAGTAACCTCTTTTACCATTTACTTCAACTCTTGGTGTCAAATCAATACTGAAGAACACATTTATCTAAACTTAAGAATGTCTTCATACTTGCCTTAAGAACCAGGTTGGAAAAATTGGTCTTCTCTTGAAACCAAACTCTTACTACCTTCTTTCCTGAATATCTGATCTTGTTGAATAGAATCCTTCAGGGGAGTAAACTCTGAAAAGATAGCCTCACTTTGGTACTTCCTGTCTGGAATAAGGGCAGGGACACCTCTCTGATGACCGTGAACAGGATGGAGTAAGGGAAGCGTAAGACCAGAGTCTTTGGGCTGAAACAGAAGTCAAGCTTGTGTGCTGGTCTTGGCTCTGCCAGGACATGGTTACATTTTTTCTCCTGCTCTTCTTTCAGATGCAACTGGTCTTCATCTGTGCCCTGGAGATGACAGGCCTTGCTGTCACCCACCCTCCGCCAGCAGTGTAAGGCTTTTGCGTTGTAGCAGGGGATGGTCCAAGGAAGAAAGCAGGGCTTTGCACCTGCTTCCCACTCCCAGTTATTCTAGACAGCAAAGCCAGCTCAGAGAGGTTTGCACCCCTTTCTCTCCTGATATTGCCCCAGGTGTGTCAGCGATGGAAAGAAGCAAGGCTCATGAGACCAGGAGCCCAGCCTCAGCTTCCAGTCTCCATACATCACTGTGATGGTTAATTTTGGGTGTCGACTTGACTGTGTTAAGAAATGCCCAGATAGCTGGTAAATAGCCTTGTTTCTGGGTATGTCTGTGAGGGTGTTTTCAGAAGAGATTAGCATTTAAATCAGTGGGCTGAATAAGGAGATCTACCCTTATCCGGTGTGAGCAGGCACCATCCAATCCATTGAGGGCCCAGAAAGAACCAAAAAGGCAGAGGAAAGGTGAATTCGCCAGCTCTTCTGGAGCTGGGACATTCACCTTCTTCTGCACATGGACACCAGACTTCTATGTTCTTTGGCCTTTGGATTCTGGGACATGCACCAGTGGCTCCCCTGGCTCTCAGGCCTTGGACTTCAACTGAACTACACCATCAGCTTCCCTGGTTCTCCAGCTTATCGATGGCGTATTGTGGTATTTCTCAGCCTCCATAATCACATGTGACAACTCTCACAATAAATCCCCTTTTATAGATCTCTGTCTATCTTTCTGTCTGTCTATCTGTCTATCTAACATCTCTTATTGGTTCTGTTCCTTTGGAGAACCCTGAGTAATACAATCACTCCAAACAAATCCTTTGGCGTTTTCTGCTCTGAGACTCTGGGAAAATCGGGGTCCGTGGTTGGGGATGGGAGGCTAAGCTTCTTTTTAAATCTCCCACAAATGTTCTGTTTTGTTTTGGGCAAGTCCTCAGCTTGTGTCTGATTCATGCAAATATTTATTTTCCTTCACATCTCATTATAAACCTCCCGTATTCCTTTTCTAGTTGACTTAGGAAAAAGAGCCAATTATGAAGAGCTTTGAGTTGTTTTACAGCAAATGTAAACTGCCTATCTGCTAAGCACCTTCTCATTCCAGGCATGCTGTGTTTGCAGTTTTCTTCCTTCTTTAGAACTCTGCTGTGCTACCGCCATTTTATTGAGAGGAAACTTAAGTGTCAGGAGGTTGCTACTTGCACCAGGTCTCTCACCTGGTAGGTGCGGGGGGACAGGTTTTGAACCCAAGGCCGTCTTGCTTTTCCACCATAGGCTGCCACCTCCTACACCTTGGAAGACAAAACTGAAAGGTGGATTAGGTTAGAAGTGGGAGGGTAAAGTACGGGAGGGGCCCCTGTCACCGCTGCTTTTCCTCCCCTCCCCCTCCCCCCGTCACTATTAGCCGAGAGAGGCAGGTAGGGAGGGGTGTTTGCTTCGATGGGAGGTGGCCCAATATGTTCAGGCCCCTGTCCCCACACCCCTCCCCACAGCAGCACAGAACAGGTTCACTTCCAGGTGGGGATGTGAGGGCCTCCTTGCCTGGCTGGCAAGTCCTTTTGGAGGTTGTGGTCTCCCCCTTGTTTTTTCCTCCAGGTGGCTCCTCTGCAAAGATCTTCATTAGAATGCAGGGCTTGATCTCATTAAGTATTGATGTCAGGAGCATTTATTTTTACTGTAGTTGGAGGAGGGAAAAGGTTAGGATCTTACAGGGCCCATTTATATGCATGACTCCCCCAGCCCTCGGCAACCCTTTGTGAGGTCCTCCCTTCTCTGGACTCTCAAAGGCGCTGGGGAACTGTGAGAGCTGGAGCCTAAGGGGAGGGCAAGGAAGTGCCAGCCCCTGCTATACAGAATCCTCTTCCCTGGAGCTACTCACACACACACTCTCCCAGGTGACCTGGCGTGTGGCAGCGTGTGTTTGTCTCTCTCTCTAATAGGATTCTTTAAGGGGCTTGGTGGGAGGAGGCCCAGGCCCCGCACATCCTGGGTCCTGGCTCTGCCAGTGCCGGGACAGTAGACACCAAGCAGCGGCCACCCAACTGGCCTCCAATCAGTCTGACCCAGCACCACCGGGAAGTCTCAAGTCGTCCAATATCCTGGCCTCCCCTCTATGTGGAGGGATTCTTGAAGGCGCATGCTTCTCCTGGTTATCGCTTGCTCTGATTTCCTGCTTCTAATGATTTCTGGATCCCACTTTGTCTCTTGTGGCTGCTTCCTTCTTTCTGCCTTGCATCCACCCAAACATTGACTCCAGTCTCCTTTTTCAGCTTTCCCCAAATACCCGCCATGCTCGTGTGAAGGCTTTGCTACTGAACCTTTGGGCGCTACCATAGTTCTGGGGTTGGGGGTCCTGCAGGCCAGCGCAGCAGGTGAGTTAATACCAGGTATCAGGGATCCCTGTTTTAGAGGGCCCTCACTGCCTCTCCCACCTGCACCTTGCTACTGCCTTCTCTTGCGGGCTCCTACTTTCCTGCTGTCTTTCTTGGCCTCCACTCAGCTTCTCCCTCAGCTTCTTTCTGGGTCCAACCCCTTTACTTCTTCATTCTTCTGTCACATTTCTAGTTTGATTCAGGGCATGAGTTGAGGGTTATCTTTCCACAGTAAAAAAAAAAAAAAAAAAAAAAAAAAATTACAGATATAAATGTATATAAGTAATTATCATTATATCTATTCTCCCTGAGATCTTCCATTGCCTAATATTAAGCTAATTATTATTTTAGCTCCTGCTACTCTAGAAAGGGTTTCATGGTGGGGAAAGAGCCCTAGGACAGAAGGTTGTACAGCAAAGTAGAAACCCAGACTTGAATCTTGGTGCCACTACTTACTTGCTGTGTGACCTTGGGCAAATTACTTAACCTCTCTGAGCTTCTACTTCCTCACCTATAAAATGGAGCTATCAATGACAACCACCTTATAGGGTTCCTATGAAGATTAAATGAGAAAATACACATAAATCTTGGTGTTTGCTGCTTCATAAACATTCGATGTATAGCCCTTTTATGTGGGTCACTGTATCAAGCAGAGAAGACAATGAAGTTTTGCCGCAGGAATAGTTACAAAAATATTATTAGCACATACAATTATATATGCCAGGCACTTCACATGCATTAGCTCATTTTAATTCACATAACAATTTTTTAAAGGAGAGAGTAGTATCTGTCTTTCACAGGTGTGAAGACTCAAGTCATTTACTCAAGGTCACGCAGGTGGGAAGCATGAGGATTCAAACCAGGTCTGCCTGCATCCGTGCTCTCCGTGCTGTATCTCCCCTTCCTTCTTCCACACGGACTGGCAGAGCCAGATCTATCCTCACAGGTGCAGACCATAGAGTGTATCTCAAGTTGGGTCTTCTGGACCAGAGGCTGAGATGGGGTTCTACACAAAGGATATTTATTGGAGATCGATACCTATAGAAGAGAGGGGAAGCCCCTCACGCATTGCTGTGAATCCTCACTTAGCCTTGTTGTATTTGGAGTTGAGCCTGATCTCTCTCCCCTATTGCAACAGTCTGGAATAAAGTGTTCCTTACTGTCCTAACAAGCATTAGGATAATTACTTTCTTTAACAGCTACTGGTCTCCATCTTCAAAGGTCCCTCAAATTTTACTAAAGCTCTACTTATCACATCCATGTTTCAGAAAGGACACAGAGGAAGAAAATAGGGGTTAAAAAAGGTGTGTCCCCACTGAATCAGTCGCCTTTAAAGGGGCCTCTCAAAAACACCGCCAGAAAGTGTAAATTACTAATTAATTACTACACTTTTATGATCATTGCCAGTTGCAAAGGAGGCTAGGAAATGCAATCTTCTTGGCTGCATGCTTTCCACCTCAAATAGAATCTGGATGTTAGTGAGAAAGAAGGAGAGAACAGATGTAGGGGAGGCGATGTAGGGGAGGCTGCCAGTGGTCTTGGGCACAGAGAACAAAAATTAGAACCCATCTTTGCTGCCCTCATTGACCTGCATGCAGACATGCCCAGGCACTTAGTCTGTTTACATTATGCGCATGTCAAAGTCTTCTAAGTATTAGCTTTAAATGGGAAAAAAAGCCTCCATACTCATGAAAATACTTTCTAAAAAATGTTCTCAACAAAATTTTAAATAATGACTTGTACAAAAGGATTTTGTTATTCCTTCATTATCTTGAAGTGATGGTATGCACTATTAAAGGATGGTCTAATGACATTTCTTTTTTTTTTTTTTTTTTTTTTTTTTTTTTTTTTTTTTTTTTTTTTTTTTT